>NTHP01000013.1:3479116-3524014 GCA_003416845.1 Oplegnathus fasciatus
CACACACACACACACACACACACACACACACGTACGCAAGCACAGACTTTGGAAGCCATATGCTTTTAGGTTGCATGTGCATTGGCAGCACTGGCCTGAATAACTGGTTAAATATCCAGCCAGGAGGCAGAATTGTGGCTTTCTTGCCAACAGCCTGTGGACTAAAAATACTCCACTCTCATAACTAAATTTTAGATTTGGATTTAGCACAAGCTTCCTTTAATAAACCTGTGCAGATTTTCTTTTTGGAAGTGGCTAATTTTCCACCTAAGAACCTAAGAAGGATTTATCATGTGTGGTTGACGTGTTCTCCTGGATTTGCTGCTGCTTCCCTAAATGCAAATGCGTGAAGTACAGAGGTGCACATCACTGTTTACATGCAGAATACCCCTAATGACAGGAGATCTGCACTTCCTTACCTGTGAGCATAAATAACACACTCATTTCTGAGTGCAGAAGGCGTCTAAGACGAGATGCAGGAGTCTCAGTCAATCTGTTCCTGCGTTAGATTAAAACAGGCTCACTCAGTCGTGCGTCAGTGCAAATTAAGCCATTACAAGTAGAATTTGAAAACTGATGACTTCTGTTTAATCTTTTAATGGTAACATTTAATGTCTGCTGGTGAAAAGATGACTTGCTACTCCTGTCTGCACGGAGCATAAAGAAAACGAGGCACTGATAAATAAACTGGAATAATAGTTTTTCCATCAGAACAAATATAATATTTAAAAGTAAAATTTTAACAAGTCTAATAGGACTCTCTCTGTTCATATAATTTGATGTTCTTCCTGATTTGTGACAGGTCTTCCATTCTTACTGCGGCGGGTAAACTGAGACAAAAATATTTTTTGCTGCTAAATGTTTCAGTAATAACTCTTCAAGCTGTCTTTGTGCAAATGAATTATAATTTATTAAGTTTACCTAATGCTAACAAAATATCTCTCACTTCTTATTGAATAATGTGTCCTTGCCCAATGTTGACATCACAGTGTCGGATTGTATTGGGACAATCACGCTGGACATTTATTTGGAAGTAAGAAGCACTTTCCTGAATTCTTTTTGATAGTATAAAGCATTTTTTTATCCACTTCTGCACCTTGGACACCTCACTTATTATCTGTTCTTCTCATTCTTTCAGAAAAATGTCCTGAATGGAAAATATCTTTTGCTTAGAATAGTGTGAGACGGTGCTCTTTCAGTTCAGCTCATTCAGTTAAGGCTCTTACGTTGTGGTGCAAATCAATTTACAATTTACATATATTTCTGGAGGCTGCATTTGATGCCATGAATTTTATTTGGAACAGTATATGTAAGTAAATATTCACATGGAGTAGTCAAAGACCAAAGTCTGTATATAACTGAGGCATTCGAACGTTATCGTCTCAAAAACTGTGGTGAGTGGGCTCTTGATTTATTCAGCAGTGTTCAAAAGCTATGTAAGGCATTTGCATTAAAAGCTTTCCCAAAAACAGACCAGAAAACATGTACAGTCTGCAGTGAGCCGCGCTTCATTTGGTTTTCTGCCCTCCTCGGTTGACAGAACAGATTCTAACAAGCAAGTCACGACTTTGTTTTCACAGGATTCATTTAAAATCTGTTGCTGATGCAGTTTATTTGGTATAATACTGAAAGAGCTGATCCACTGATCGCAGAGTCTGCATTTAATTAAGGCCAAACTTTGGCGTTTTATTCGCCGGCTCAACCCCATCTCAACTGCACCACCACTTACACCACCACAGAACATCCCATAATTAGCTGACGGATTAAGGTGCACCTTACAGTTTAGCAGATCACAGCCACGCATTATAATTAGAGTAATTAGGCCTCCTATCTCTCTCTGTGCTTCGTTAAATTCACTCCCAGTAAACGCATAATATTGAGGCTGTGGAAATGAAATGGCACACAGCCTCAGTGTGCATTTTTTTTTTCAATTTTAGAAACATGACACTTTGAGATGGTGGTGAGGGAAAGTGCAATGATGATGCAGCACGTTACAGATGTGAGGAAGATATCAATATTGGTTTTAATCTGCACGTTGCTGGTGTTAGGTTATTTTTCATGATGCTGTCATGCGGAAAGGTATGCACAAATAATGTATACCAATACTGGTGTGGAGCGTAGTTATAATATTGCAGTGGAATCAGTCTGGGATCAGTCAGTGTAATTTGTCAGTCAAAATTCAAATTCCTTCTTTTCCCGTTCATCTGTGCTGGATGACACAAGTCCAGATCCCAGATCCAATTTTAATGAAAGCCGAGTATCAGTATTGTCAAATAATGTCAAATCCATGTATCATTTTAAGCTTTAGACTAGAAAAAGATGAGAAAAAAGTGGAGCAAGTGAGCGACATTAATAAAAGACTCGGGCTTTGGCGACGGGATAAACGAGCAGATTATGACCATAAAGAGAGACTAAACACAACACATGGGTCTTGTCAAAGAAGAGACAGAGAGAAGTCATTTTTTAATACACATCAAGAGGACTTGTTAAATTATCTGGCTTATAACTGCACCAGGCTATGTTTGGGTGTTTCAGATATCTTAGCAACATACATCCTTATCTGCCTGTAGACTGTGGTTTAAACATAGAACGTTAAAGGAATAATGAATATGTAGTTAGTGCAACAGGATAGACAAAGACTAAGAATAATGGCACCAGAAATTTCTGTTCCCCACCGCAGTCTTCTCTCCTCAAAATTAGAAATTAAATTTCCAATTAGACGATGATTAAGTGATAATGAGTGTAAGAAGGTAATGATAATTACCAACTAATGTACCTCACTGCTGCTCAGGAGGCTTTTGCACTCATGTCTCATCACGTTGTTCAGCCAAGTAGTGTTAAAAACCATTATAGTCATCAGACGTTACATTAAAACACCACCAGGACGTTCAGTGATTTGGTGGACTGACCTTTAAACGAAAAGACACTGATTAATCAGTAGGGGGAACGGATTTTGTTTTGTTTTTTGTTTTTTCATGACAGCATTTAATCTGCAACAATACTGCGACAAATAAATCTCAACTCAAGTTCCACTTACCAGCTTTTTCGAGCTTTCGACTACATCTCGCGGTCTTCATCAGCAAGTGGAAGTGGGTCAGGTGTCATCAGATAACCCAAATGTGGAACGTCAGTCACATGAAAACAAGACAACATATCACTTCAGTTTGTTCAGCAAGTTTCAGTTTGCTGATGAAGACCATGACATGAGGTTAGCAGTAAGTGGACTTTGAGTCGAGATTATTTTGTCACACAAACGGACCCCAAGGTCAAGAATAAACTTGTATGCTCAAGAAAGCAAAACTTATTTATTGGTTGATTGAAAAATTAAGTAGGTATCATTAATGAGGTAAGGATTTCTGTAGTCAAAGACAACTCTACTACATCCCTGAAGGAGACTGTAGCTTTAACTCCAGTGGGAGAATTAAGGGTTAAGACTCGAGATGGAGAGAATGGAGTGAGGAAACGGGAGAAAACAAGTCTGACTTCCCATCAGCAGAGCAATAGCTTGGTATGCAGCAGTAATGATGAAGTTAATTGCTTGCTAAACCAGTTTTCCACTAAACTGACTACCCTCTACAACAGCCCCTTCTCTAAGAGGGTTCTGCCAGTGAAATGACACATCAATAGTTGTTGTAGCAATTAAATGCTGCGTCTCCCCGTTGCCCTTCTTCCACGCGGTTAACGATTTTATCCCCGAGTGTGCAGGAATCAATACACTGCTGCCAAAATACAGTCATTCAAATCTGCAAGGCTTTACTTCTCAGCCTGCACTTTGATCCCAAACTTGCTTTCAAAATGTGAAATTATGACCGTACTGTTTGTGACCGCCTTTTATAATGTACTGCACGTCAGGGTTCAATCTTAAAGGGATAGTTTGACACTTTGGGAAAAAGAAAAACCACTTATTTGCTTTACTTTATTTGCTATAGCCAGCAGCTGGTTAGCTTAGCTTAGCACAAAGATGGGAAATAGAGGGAAGCAGCTACATAAGGTAACAAAATCCACGAGCCGGCACCTCTAAATCTCAGTGATTCATATGTCATATCTCGTTTGTTTAATCCGTACAAAACCCTAAGTTTAAAAATGTCGGAGGGGTTGTGTGCTGGACTATTTCTTGGCTGGGACAAGTAACTCCCTGGTTGCCTGGGAACTGCTCTGAGCCAAGAAACAGTCTGGCACACATCCCCCTGTAAAACGGCAAATTGTCATATTTACACTTCAGTTTTTGTACGGATTAAATGAGATATAACGTGTTAATTAGTGAGCTTTGGAGGTGCTGGTAGGTGGATTTTGTTACAGTTGGACAGAGCGAGCACTTTCCCTCTGTTTTTAGCCCTCATGCTAAGCTAAGCTAACCAGCTGCTGGCTGTAGTCTTCTCTCTAAAGGACATGACATCTCTCATCTAACGTATGCGCACAGTATTTCCTGAAATGTCAAACTTTTCCTTTAACAGCACGACGATTTTTAAACTCTACGAACATTTTAAATTTAAAAAACCATCTGTATATATGCAGCCATTCTTCTAACTTCTCTACAGTACTTCCATCAGTACATTCTTCATCACTCTGCAGTTTTTCCTTTATGTGCCCACACCCACTGCACTCATAAGACAAAGCTCTGCTGCCACAGGGTGGAAAATGACTACCGGCTAGTGCGAAGGTAGTGAAATGGTCGTCATTAGACATCGTCATTATCATCAAAGTCTCATCAGCTGACGGAGAGGCTTGAGCTGAGAGATGAGTAAGGTGTGTGTGTGTGTGTGGATGTGTGTGTGCTCAGGCCTGCGAGAGTGAAATAAGAGGAGATTACAGACAGTCAGAGTTCGTTAGAAGTCATTAGATCCTTTGAGGTTGAAACAGCATCTTTTCATCTTCTATTTCTCTCTTTGATCCTTTGTAAAGCCAACGGCACCGGGCTGGAGGAACAAAATGTGGCACCTGCTGCCATTTTTGCATCCAGCTTTTGGTGCAAACAATCCTAAAGTTGGTTTGTTGGTTAGTTTCGATATTTTTGTGATCCCTTGCAAAGGCGGACTTTTTGGTAGCTTTCATTCTGCCAGTTCAAAGACTTTGGCAGCACATTGGAGTTCAAACAAACCCCATTTTATTTAGTGTAACTTTTAGCAAAATTGATTCTCTGGTGGTGTTCATATTACTTTCATGAAGAAATAATTTGGTCTGCTTTCATTTCCAATAGCTGTTAAAGTTTCTTGATGCACAAGGCACTGCTGGATATCAGAAGTCAATAATAATTTCATCATATCTATAAATGCTTGTTTTTTGATGTTGTGCTTTGCGGCGGCTCTGGATTGCAGCCCCACTGCTAACAGACTACTCCATAGTTCCCTTGGGAGAGGATGAGGCTTGTATTTACCGCAGTCAAAAGACCAAATTCTGCAGATTTTGAGTAAATCACAGCCTACAGCTTATTTCCCTCAGAGAGACACGGAGCCACAGTATGATTCTCCTTTTCCTCCTGGCCTCGGAAAGTTAGCAACAAATCAGCGATGCAAAACCACAGACCAGTATCTTGTGAAAATATTGGCCCTCTCCGGGAAAAGTAGGTGACCCACTATGTAGGTAATGCTGGCAGTGGTCCAAAAATAGCACTCATAAGAAATTTAGAGTGACAAATTTTGAGATTTTAGGGTTTTGGAGAAGATAAAACGGCATGTTTCGCTTTGATCACCACAGAGTCTTGTCTTTTATTACCTAATTAAAAAGTAATGACTTACCTCCCCTGTCAGACTACCTCACACTGCTATTGTCGAAATGTTCTGAAGAGATTTTGTTTAGTTCGGATGAGACTTTTAGTTAATTTGGTGGAGCGTTGGTCATTATAGTAACCAACAATAGGTGTATATATAAGACATAAAGAGGGCAATTCCTAACATTTCTACTATTTGTATTTTGACCACTGCAGACATCTCTTTCTTATCAGGTTGTTTTTGTCTGAAATTGAATCCTTAAAGTTGAATTATCTTAAAATAAGTGAATAAATCTGCCGGTGCAGTAAGAACATTTCAGTGTGTTTCCAATGAACATCGAATTATTTTAAGTATTTTCAAAAGTCAAGTGTCATTTCTCTTAATTCTAGTGCAGCAACATGCCTTGTTCTTTCTTACTTCAAGATACAGACACTCATTTCTAAAAATATATGAAATGATTTCTATTGAAAACAGGTCAAATATTCTTACAGCAGATTTAAGAAAACAAGGCTGATATGAAGTGATGAGTGAAAGGCTGATTCGGTTTAGTCTTTATCAGTTTTATCAGTTTGACTTCTATTTCCATGTAAGTAATGCAGCTGTCTGTGTTTGTTAATGTATTCGAAGACATTAACATTTGTTTGGTGCATTTTCACATCAGTTCCAGTTTGTTTATTGAACCTGTTTTCTGAAATTTATTTTGACAAGCAAATGTCGAGAATACAACGCGGAAAATTCACAATTCGACACTCTTCCTTACTAGCAAGTACTGTATCCAAACAATGAGGGTGGAAACGGGGTGAAGGAAAAGAAAAAGGGGAAAGAACACATAAACATACATCTGTTGAATATTCTTATGAAGGTTATATAGATGGTTCGTATAGCGAGAATAACATAAAGCCAAGAAAGTGCAATAGAGGTGAAAAAAGTTTAAGTAAAAGTGAGCAGAAGGAACAAAGCAGCCACATTTTTTCAGCTTTACAGTGTTTGACAGCAGAGTCATATTTCATCGAGCAGCTAGCAGGGACTCAGCTGCGGCGCGCCTGGTGAAAGTCTTCGTGAGTTTCTCAGCTGTGACTTTCTCCCAGCTGACAGACGAAATTTGTGGCATTTCGCTGTCACCTTATCGATCCGCCTGGTATCACTGTCATTTATGCAAACGCCTCCAAGGACATGAACCGATCGACCCGAGGAGATGAGAAAGGATCTCTGCTACCAGACGCACTCGCTCACACTTTTCTCTCTCTCTCTCTCTCTCTCTCTCTCTATCTTTCTATCTTTCTCACTTCCTCACATCTCAGAACAATGTGCGCACACACCCAACATGTGCCTACAGCAAACCACCATTGTATTCAGTAAAAGGAAGCTTTTTTTTTCAGCTGACACAAGATAATTTCTTTCATTATTCAAACGAATTTTTTAAAAAACACACACCATTAATGTTAATCAGAATGGTATGAACTTTTCCCAAAAGTCCAAGTTGATATTTAAGTTCAGACTCAACAGAATAAAACTAAAATTAGACTCTGTGGTGCAGTAGAATAACAAAGTGTAATACAAAACAGGTTGCAGTACTTGGGTTGCTTTAAGTGCATGTAAACAATGAATGAATAATTGAAACTCTTTCTGCATATTGGTAACACTTAAAGTTTTATGTACATGTAAAAGGTCAATATACACAGATATGTATACAGAGAAATGTTCACCCAAAACATTACAATCTACAAGAGCGCTAAACTAAAAGTAACAACTTAAAAATTCGCCTTTCTTTCATCTGCATGGCAGCTGTATGTTCCTGGTCTGTTCACAGCCAAGGAACTTTTTTGCCCTGAGTTGAGCCTCTTAAAGAGGCTCTAATCAGTATTTTCTATTAACAATGGATCAAATTAGTGCATGTAACCTGCAAATGACTCTACAGCTCCCCTCAGCTCTATGTAGCATTTTAATCTTTCAACCCAGCCCGCAACTTTGCTGTTTGGGTCAGTCCCACTGCTCTCTTCAACCTCTTTTCCAGCATCAGCAGCAGCTCTGATAAAACCACTGAACAGCAGGCAAAGTTAGCAACTAGCTGGTGACAATAGTGGAGCAGCTAAAGAGCCAGATATTTCCATGAGGAGTCGATGGAGACAAAAACAAATCTAAAATGAATGTTTGACGTTGCTCATATGGTGATAATATGTCAGTGTTTACAGTGATTACAGCTGGTTCTGCTGCCTCCAAGTGGTCATAAAAATGATTAATGCAGCTTTAAAGAAAAATGATGCTCCTCCATTACTACATGTACAGCGTCCTACCATATAGGAGAACCTCCTCTGCTTTGTGTTTCCTTATAGATGTTTGCAGAACTGACAGTGGAGAGAAAATGACAATCTTCAACATTTCAGTAGTGCTGGACATATTTATATTTTACGATCTGGAATAATACAAACTCTTCCCTTGCTGTGATTGTTGCCCGCTATCGAAAGGTGAATGAATGAATGTCAACATATTTGCTTCAGGATGCACATGTACAGTGCTACGTGACACAGACATCTAAGGTTGGGACAGTTCAAAGGGTGAAATCGTGAACTGAGCTGCGATACAGGTAACCACACAACACCTCGACAAGGCTAATTGTCGAGGCTAAGGATAATTCCGCCTTAAGGCAGGACTTCCTTTAAGGCTTTGCACTGCCTTAACAAGAGCACAGTCTGGGAGGAAGCACTGCCTGAGAGGATCAGTTAAGGGTAAAAAAGGCCCCTAAACTGTGTGTATTGTAGTGCTCACAAAGCCCCAAAAGTCAGGATGGGGGACTGGTATTATACATGCTATATATTGTATAATACTTGAAACTTAAAACTGTAGTTTATTTACCTAAATTCCTTTCATTAATTAGGTTAAATTCAAATATTGTGAATATTGACCCAGAATATTGGCTGATATCTGCAGCCCCCCTGTAGAATAATATCTGCCTTTGGCATGTTGCAAGATCCAATATCTGTTGATCCCCCGTGATGACAATGACGACAATATTGGCAGCCTTTGTCTCTCAGGCAGCAATTGTCATTTTCCTGGTGTTTGACACACACAAACACACAAACACACACACACACACACACACGATTTGTCAGGCAAATAACGCTGATGAGTTTGGACACGGTTGAATTGGTTCATGAGGATCTCGACAGTCTCTGCTGGTGTATGTGTTTACTTCGATACGTGTGTGCATATATGTGTTTGTCATTTTGTTGTGTGTGTGTGTGTGTGTATATCAGCAGGCCCCACAGCATTATGATTAGTGCATTTCATCTGCAGAAGAGTGCTGATGGCTCTCGGGATTGTGATGGAGATTTTAGCTCCTCTAACTGTTACGTCCGCTCCATTCACTTCCTAAGCTGATGAGCGACCGAGCTGACTGAATAATTCAGACGTGTGGAGGAAAAGATGTTTTATTTTGGAGCAAACAGATTTTTTTTTTCTCAGCTTTATTTGGCTCCTTTGGACGTTTCACTCCTCATTTACGAACGTGAAAAAGTGGAGAAAGAGATTTGAGAGGTCCAAATGAAGGTACAGACTGTAAAAACCCTGCAGAGTAAACGTGTGATTTTAGCCTATAAATAAACTGCTTGACTTTACTGACTTTACTATTAGCTATGATGGAAATGTTGGTCTGTCTGTCCCCTACTTTAGTGGAATATTTCAACAACTATTGGATGGACGTCCATGATATTTTGCACAGACATTCATGCTCCCCTGAGGATGAATCCCAGTTGCTTTGATGATCCTCTGACTTTTCCTCTAGCGCCACCATGAGGTTGACTTTTGTGGTTTTAAGCAAAATGTCTCAACAGTTGTTTGATGGATTGAGTTGATACAGGCGTTGTCCCCCTTTGCATAAATTATAATAACCTTGGTGATTATGAAACATTTCCTTTTGTCCAAAACTTTTGTTTATGACCAAATACCTGCAAAACTAAGCCTTAGCTGTACTTTAGTTTAGTGCAAAGTTTCCTTTAGCTTAGTTTAGCTCTTAATATAGCGTCTTAGCATTCTAACAGGGGGTGAACATGGTAAACAGTGCCTGAGTACAAGCTCACAGAGCAGCTAGCATGGCTGGGGACTCTTAGTCGTGTTGTTAGGATACTAAACTTGTAATGAAGGTGAAGGAAAAGATAAAAAGATAAAAATATGTTATAGATGAAAATATGACATTAGGCTTGAATTACAAGCCAAATAACAGACAAATAACAGTCTAAAATAACTGTACACAGTAAATATCAATATGTATTTAACACACAGCATATGGGCAAAAGAAGGATGATGATCATATTCACATTAAGAGGTCAATAAAATCAAATGAGGGAATAACTCCCATGGCTGAGTACCTCGTGATTATAATGTGTGTTGGTTTCTCTTATTGAGTAAAGCTCTTACTGTAGCTGTCAGCATAAACAGAGTGAATGTGTGTGTGTGGGGGGGGTAAACAAATAGGAATTTGAAAAACGCCACCACTTGTCAAATTAATTCCTTTCATCTCCCAGCAAGGCATAAAAAGTAGATGTCATTGTTTCAAAGAAAGCTTTTGCCCTCCTTTTTCTCTCCTCTCTTCTCCGCGCTCCCTTTTTTATAATTCTTTTGGCGGACTTTGGTCCAAAGTAAACAAAGGCTCTTTAGCAACATCGCACAGTTCAATGTGCTGAATTATTGACTTGGTTTTTCAAAGAGGCGACACATAGCTTTGTCTCTCACGGCAGGGAGGGAAGCATGGGGAAGAGAGTCTCATGGTTTTTCATGTGGAAATGTAAAACCCATTTCTGTCCCCTCTCTCTCTCTCTCTGCTGCCTGTGAGCAGGGGATCACTGCGCTGTCAGATTACGGCTCTCTGGATGGCTGCATGTATTTTTGGGATGGATTTAAAGGTCAATCTCATGCACAACAGTTTGCTTGTGTTATTTTTATCCCCAGCAATACAAGGCATCAACCGATTTCTAATTTATAACTGTGGGCCATCGCTGATGCTTCTGAGCTAATACTGGAAACATCGAGGCATGCACAGGAAGGTTTTCTGCAGCAGATACTGTATGCCAGCTATATACCACAGCTTGTAAACGTGACGTCTTTGCTCATTTGCAATGCAATAGCATTATAAACATCATAATACGGCAGTAATTTGCATTTCTGTGCCTGCTTCATGTCTTCTTTGCATTTGATCTGTTAGCTGATTTGAATAAAACGCTGTAATAAATGATTAATGTAAAGAGTGACAAGGGTTTTTATGGTTTGCCTAAATATTGGCTAGATGCTGGCCTCTTGTTCAGTATGACATTGTCCAACAACAGTGAAATTGTACATCTTTGCACTTTTGTGCACTAAATTGCATATTCTAAATCCTAACCCCACCTTAAATACAGCACCAGCTATTGCTCATAAACAGAATTCATGATGATGGTTTTCAGTAAAAGGACTTGATAGTAGAAATGCTGTATGAGAAGCTTTTCCATCCTACAAAGAATATATTTAAAGGTATTGATCGTTGGCAGCTCTATTCTAAAAAACCCATCAATATCAACCTTCCTTTCATCTTCATGTTTCCTTACTTTACCTTCACGCTATGATGTTCTGCTGTTTCATTTGTGGTGTCCACTTTCATTTTTGAACAAAATACATCCAACCCAGCACTCCTAACACGGTCCGTGTCGGACGAACCCAAGCTGTGAGCCGTGCAGTCGGTCTCCCGCCGGTTTTAATACTGTAATAACTCCTGATTAGGAACACGTCTAACAGCTAATGGGTTTCTCTCCTCTCCGTTGCAGGTTATCTATGCACTGAACACGAAAAACGATGAACACGAGGCGGCCATCGCCACTCTGAAGGAGGCCCACGAAGAGGAGGTGCAGCAGATTCTCTCTGAGACCAGAGAGAAGATACTGCAGGTTTACACTCTTTACATTCACTGTATTTTTTTCAGTAAGACACCGACGTCTCTCTGAATTATATCATCTGTTTTACTTTGATGACAAATGTCAGAAAAGCGAACAGTTTAAATGTAAGGAGGGCACGGGATGCCATCGATGTTTGGGGTCCTGAACATTTAGATGGAAAGCAGAGGACTTCAGATATTTGAAGTGAAGAAAGAAAGCAGTTATGTGAGTGTAAATGAACATTAATCAGAATAAGTAATGTAATCAATTGCTGCTTCCTGGGAGGAATAAGTAAATGCATATTACAGTTTTAATGATTGACAACTCATGAGTTATAAATATCTTTCTCTGGTTAAATAGATGAATTAGTGGAGCCAAGCTTTGTACTCTTTGGCAGAGGGCACGGGCGGGCTTCGATTAGTTTTCGACTGTTGATTTAAGACAAGATTTAAACAGCTGAAAGGACACTTTAGAAATGGACTCACTGCGGTCAGAAAGAGTCACACTCAGGTCAGTCGGTCAAGGCGAGGCCGTATCACTGTATGCCTTACAGTCATGTGTAGCTGCTGTACACTACACTACTACGCTATCACATGGCAGCTGATCCACCGGAGAGCCAGAGAGCTGTGATCACACTCAAAACGAACTCATCAATATTTAATCAACTGAATATTAATTATTTAGGTCTATATGTCATCTCTCCTTATGAGAATTACTTGCCTCCCTGACAGCAATGTGACAAACGTTGAACATACAGATATTTACGTATACTTCTATACTTCTCCACAGAGACTGCCTGATGTTGAGCTTTGAATGAGGAATGATGAATTGAACTGAAGTGAATGTACCTATTGAATCTTTTCATTTTCACTTCCATTTGAGTATCATAATGAGCTAAATCAAGGCCAAATCTGAAGTCTGTGCACATCAGCTAATCTATTCAAAAATGCTATTTTAATTAAAGCTGAAATCCGTGATGTTCATTTGCTGTCGCCAAGGAGACTTTAATACTTATAATATTCTAATATTTATACTGATAATATATATATTCTGACATTTTTTGTTACTGTAGCTTATTTCTTGGCAGAATACATACAGAATTTTCATAGATGTCGATGGCGTTTCTCACAAACTACTGCATTTCCGTCTGTCCAAATACTTTCTATTATTAAATCAACAAATTTGAAGGATATGCCTAATTGAGCTCTTCATTCTTGCTCCAGTACAAGAGCAAGATCAGCGATGAGATGGACCTGAAGAGGCGGATCCAGTCTCTGGAGGAGTCCATGGATCTCCACGAGAGGATGAAGAGGCAGGCGCTGGCGGAGTTCGAGAGCTACCGTCAGAGGGTGGAGGACATGCAGCTTTGCACCGAGGCTCAGGTAGACAGGGGAATGATGTCGTGTGTGTGTGTGTGTGTGTGTGTGTGTGTGTGTGTGTGTGTGTGGTTAGAGGCAGCTGTGCCCGGCATGATGCTGCAGTCACAGCTGCAGGTAATCAGTACTAATGTCTGTTTCTGTCTCCTATTGTGAGGCTGGAGAGTCTCTCTTGTCTGTCAGCATTGCCACTGAGCGTTTGTCTGGACATTTGACTTGTTGCGTAGCAGCAGTCGTAGCGATCAGGGCTCCTTTAAGTGTCTTGTATCCGGATAAAATCCAGATGAGATTTAATACACTTTTGTTTTCATTTAGCCAAATATATGCGTCTCCGTTGGCCAGATCACAAATATGATTTCTATCTGTCTCGGTCATCCCAGGCTACATTCATTATTCATTTATTATAACGCCAGAAGAAGAATATCATGAATTTCAGCAGTTAAGTTACAACAATATCAGTTAAGCTACTCTAGCTATGAAACAGAAGGACCAACAAATTCAAATTCAGTGTAATTTCAGAGTAACTTCAACTGCCATTATCACAGTGTGCAGGCCCTGTTTGTGGTTTCCACAGACTGCTTACTGATGTAGTTACAGTTGGGTGGAGTAAACATTACATGTGTGTCTTGAAAAAGCTGATGAATTTCCACCTTTTCAACATCTGGCTTGGATGCGTATCAAACACCTCCCAAAGTGGTCTGAACAACTCGATTTCAATCCACCTCAAATGCGTCTTGGGTGCATTTACACCTGATAGCAATCCAGTGTGCCCAAGACACATGAAGTGATGAGCGTAAATCACTTCTGTGTTGTATGTTTTGTTTGTTATACCGCAGAAAATGCTTGTTCCTGATTGGTATGTGTCCGTTAAAGTTGTATAACAGGACATCTCAAACTGATCTGGTCAACACTTCTAAATCTGCGTGTATCCAGTGGTATCTTAACTGTGTTAACAATAGCAACAATAATGATATTAACTCCCACTGTTAGGGATGTACTGTAACCATAAAGTATACTGGATAAAAACAAACTTAGAAATTGTTTATGGTATGGTATTGTATAATCGAACAAAGCCTACCTTGTTTTCCTGTGGTACGTGGCGGAGGAGTACCACTCTTCGTGTTATAGCTTAATCCGCCTCTGCCTTGTCTGTTATTTATCAGGACTACAGACTGTGTGCATTTACAGTGTATAAGTCAGCCGGTGTGTATGACATTTTCCCTGTGTGTGTATGGGAGACAGTAAACACTGTAACAAATCGATATAGTAGTTGACAGACTGGATAGATGGATGGATGACATTATGATACAGATTTGTATACAGAGGGAAGAGGGTGTGGAGCTCTGTGTTGAGGTACAAGGGAAGAGATGGAAAATCGACCGGATGGATGATTTTGAGTGATACTCCGCACTAAGGCTCATGCAAAGGTGTGTTTTTAATAGCGTTGTCATAAAAGGTCAGTACCCAGATGGATGTAACTGATGAATATCCTGATCTTGTGCTGCCGATCACACCTTCCACCTGCTCTGGTGTCAGCATCTCTGAGACTGGTGGCTCTCAGCTTCCTCTGACCTCAGCTTGTGCGTCTGTAACGTCATTTAGTAAAAGTTCAATTTCAGTATAAGAAAATTCTCCTGTTATTTGATTCCACAACTGGTTCAGGGCTCTGTGTTGCGCAAAATTCGCCATTCGATGGAACCTTTTGAGCTCATGTGCAGGTACAGATTGCACGTAGCAGTTGGTGCGAGTCGCTGATTGTGTAATTATGTGCTGCCTTAGTAAATGAAATGCTAATTTCAGACTGTGCAGCCAAATTAAATGAAAGGCGTGAATCTGTGCTTCTGGCCCTGAGATATGTTTGTTATTTGCCTTGCTTCCTTCATGAGCGAATTTGGAGAACACCCCTTAAGTCATTGGTATTGAGTATCAGAATCAATATGTACCCAGTTGATTGAAGCAGCCTCGTGATAACAAAATGCTACATGATGTTTCTCTTGTTATATTTGGACATTGACTTGTTTACTGTTCAGATGGTGGTTTTGTTTCCTGTTTGCTGGTTTTCAGTGCTAATTTAGAGCAGGCAGGTTGGCAGCCTGAAGGTCAAAGTCCCCCGAGCCAGTACCTCACCAGCTGGCTGAAGGCTTTTTAAAAAGTTTACCCATGGTGTGAGAAGCCTACAAACCCATAAATCAATCCTCCTGTTGGCTAAGTCTTTCATTCCTGTCTTCCTTGGCAGCACACGCAGCGCGTGGTGTCCATGTCGAGGGAGGTGGAGGAGATGCGGCGGTCCTTTGAGGAGAAGCTGCGTACGTTCAGCCAGGCACAGGCCCAGTTTGAGCAGGAGAAGAGGGCTGCTCTGGAGGAGCTGAAGGCCCAGCACAGACAGGAGATCCAGGAGCTCCTCCGCAGCCACCAGAGTCAGAACGCAAACTACAGTAAAGACCAGGAGAAACTGGGACAGCTCCATAAAGCCGAGGTAACACACCAACTCCTGCAGAAGTAGAGCAGCTCCTGAAAGCCAAAGCAACAAACTAAATCACTAAAGGGGAGACCAGAGGAAAGTGGGACAGCAGTGATTATTACATTATTAACTGTTTGTGTACAAGCCAGTGAATTCAATTAATTCTAGAGCACAGCAGGTCAAACTCTCTCTATATGTCCTTCTGTTTTTTGATTTGTCCAAACTTCTCGTGTTGTGCTGACGTGTTACAGGTGGATTCTCTGACGGAGCGGGTGGAGGAGCTCAAACAGGACAAGAAGAGGCTGGTGGAGGAGTATGAAGCCAAACTCAGCAAGGTACAGTACTGTAGCCACTATAGAGGACATTTGCTGCTTGCACAAAGTAAACAACCTGTTGATGTTTTTGTTTTGAGCAGGCTCTGATTACATTTATGCAGTGGCCTATCAAGTAAATACATTTATGTATAAACTCAATAAATGCATGATGGTGCAGTCTATCTTGTACAGTATCAGATGATAAACTTCAGCAAATGTGCATCTGTTTATGCAAATGTATTTTCTAATATACTGAAGGGAGAATTTATTTTATTTATTTACATTTTCCTGCTTTACACGCTCCTGTTTTCTGAATTTGAATCCTAAACCCTAAAAAAATCACTATCACGAATGTTTAAAACATTCCTTGCAATATCTTTTTATAGCACGACAAATTTTCCAAAGATTTAAGGGGTAATGCTGTCATGGCACTATAAACATCTCATCTGGAATTACTTGAGTTGTTTTAACATTACAGTGAAACACTCCAAAGTGTTGCTAAAAGTAAAAAAAGGCTTTGCTAAACATTCCTTTGATAAGTAATGGTTAAAAAAGAACAAAAACTACATTTGTTGGTGCTATTATGTTGACCTTGATGAAAGTGAAGGCTGTGATCTGCAGTTTGGTGTTCAGCGAAAGCAGAACGGCACAATTTCAGTACTGCATTTAGAAGCTATTAATTTCAATAAAAAAAACCGTCCTCGCTGACAGTGAACATTGTCAGCCAAGTCATTTTGGCTTCAACTTTCACTTGCGTTGATTATTTTAGCATGAGATTGCATTTTGATGAGAAAGCTTTTCCCATTGGAATCTCAATTTTTAGAAAGAAAAAAAGAGGGAAAAGTCAAAGAAGTCGAATGAAGCCCAGTCTTCTCCATGCTGGAGGCTTTGTGTTTTTTACTTCCATTAATCTGTTTGGATTAAGGTGTTTTTGCACAGTGATAGACACACCACTCTGTCTGCCCCCAGGCTCAGGCCTTTTATGAGCGCGAGCTGGAGGCCATGAAGAGAACTCAGCAGCTGACTGCCGACAACCTGTTGGCATGGAAACGCACCGAGGCCGAGCTGCGGCGGGAATTTCAGACTCAGGAGGCGGCGCTCCAGAAAACCCTCGGAAAGCTGAGGGCCGAGTTGGCCAGGGTAACAGATGAAGCCCGGGAAAACCGGGAGAAGTCCCACAAGCTTCAGGCGTCACTTACCACCGCTGAGAGCACCGTCAAGGTGAGACTGAACCCCAAAACGACTGATTCACCATCTTTGGAGTCGCATGCTTTTGCTATAACTGGACTGTAAAGACGAGACAGGACGGGGCTGGTGAAACAGGACCAGAACGCCCTGCAATTTAATCGAACAAAATCTATAATTGGCCATATTCTGATGCGGTTTTTATGGTCGGCCTACAAAATGTGTCCTCTGTAATAGATGATGAAATGGGTATATGAAATAAAATGGAAATATGGGATAAAATTAGATAAAATGGGAAACACTTGACATGGATAGTCTAGTGTTAATACTTCACTTCACAGATTAAATCACAAGTGGATGTTCAACAAACTGTCTGAGTCTATTTCTGACATTAACCGCTGTCCAGACCTTTTTTTTTTTTAATCACTATCACTCAAAAAACTCAGCAGACATGTGAATACAGAAAATAGCACTTTGAGTATGCTTTGATAGCTTTATTAAGCTGAAGACATTAAAGTCAGCCACATTCGTTGCATTTAAACCAGTTATCCATTGCCTTTTTCAAGGTCAATTATATGCATTACAGAGAAAAATAATTATCTAATAGCCATTTTTATTATGTAAAAATTATCTTTATTAATCAAGTACTTACAGTATGTCAACTTTGTTATCTTGTGATCTAAATGGTGGAATTTCAACTAGTTTCCAAGTTATTTGTCCCAAAGCTGTGGCTGTTTTAATGGTGTTTAGTATCTTGTTTTTTTGGACAATTCAGCAGCCATTGGTGTGTGTGTGTGTGTGTGTTACGGTTTCACGGTGCCCCACCGTTCTGGCACCGATGTGTGCATTTTGTGCAGGGCAAAAATAGAAATGCTGTGTTCACTTCCCGAGTAGATCTTTTTGAAATTCTACTTTCAGAGTTCCGTAAGGTCTTCTGTAAGGAGTAGACTCACACATGATCATCTCCACCGTTGAAAATAAAGTTGACATGTGCTCCAGGGGAATTGGTTAAGTAGGTCTGTTTTGTTGTTATGATATGCTCTGAAGTTTGTGTGAAATTAGCGCTGATTGCACAGAAGACAGGAAGAGCCCCCGCTACTCAGTGTTACTGATAATATGATCAAGGTCAGCAGTGGTTGGTGTGCCTGGAGTTAATAATTTCGTTAGTTATCAGAGCAATTAACTGTAACCCAGATAAAGAAACGACAACAGGGAAACAGAGCAGAGAGCTTGAAACCAACTTCACTTGACAGCTCCTCTAGATTCTCTCATTTGATACGAGATTCAAGACAGTAAAATAGACATTAATTTGATCCTGTTCTTTTTTTAGTCTTTCAAAGCTGATGTGTTGTATTGTTGCTAAGGTAATATCACGATAATCTCTTAATAACAGCCTCAGTCTATGAACATAGCCCTTAATCCATCAACCCCTGCTATGAGTTCCTTGTTGAATGATAATAGATTTTAATTTAACCTTAACAAGCTCGCAGCAGATGTAGTCTTTGATTTGATCATGACAATAAACATGTCATATGTCGTTTTTCCTCTTGCCTATAGTTAGTAATCATTTGGAGCAGAGTGACACTTTTAGACTCTCTTCGCTAAATGTCTTTTCATTCTGGAAAATTAAAACGTTGCACCAAATAAAAATGTTCCCTAGTCTCATGAAGCATAATTACTGCACCGGCACACGACATGGGTAGAAGTAGTAGCGTCAAATATCGACTTGACACCAGTCGAAAGCACTTGGTGTCAGGATGCTACAGCTTCTTGCTTCAGCGTTCTCTGACACCCTCCTTTAGCTTATGATTTAGTAGGCAAACCTCCAGAGAAATGCAAGCAAATGATCGCTTGGAGTAACTCAGACAGACGTAATTAATGGCTGACTGTTCACGAGCTTCTGTAGGAATATGCATGCCAAAAATTACAAATTATCCCCCAAGTGAAATACTCCATTGAAGCTATGTTAAATTGCTGCTGTCACTGTATTTGGACTAAATACTCTCAGGTAAAGCCTATCTGGACTGGTTGGTGGAAGCTTTTAGCGAGATAAAACAATAAATCATCTAAAGCACAGTTTTCAAAGCCTTTTATATTTAAATGGCAACGCAGGATTCAACCATGTCCAATAAGGATGATTGACAGAAGTGAGGCTCTGTGTGTGTGAGCGTGCGTGCGTACGATTGTTTTAGTGTTTAAATATGATGAGGGGTGAATCAGAGGTAATGGCTAAATGTCAGTATTAATGGGATTCCTCTTTTAGCCCCGATGATTCAACAGAGATACAATTAATTAAACTATTTTGACCCCTCCTCCAGCCTCAGACATACACACACAAGTTTGTACACTGTACTTGTGGGGACCCCCATTGAGAGAGTATGTTCCCATTGCTGAAAATAGTTTCAATAAATGAACTCTTTTATTCCTGTCTGAGTAACGTTTACTAAAACCTACAGTGCCCAAGAGTGTTATGAAATTACTGATCCTTTGTAAAAAAAAATGAAAGTACGTATTTGTGACCTGTTTTTAAAGATTTACGTCTTCAATAGGAACAAATGGGGTTATAATAATGCCAGATTTACCCTTTAACAGCCTTTGAAGAAGCGAAGATTGAGTAAAATATACCCGCTTCCCCAAAATCGCCTCAAAATTGTGATGCTCTAAAACTCAAATTGGTCCTCACATACTGTAACATACAATAACACACATACAGAGACTCACTTGATCTAGTTCTAACCTCAATCCAGACCTTGTCACGCTCCCGGGTTAAGCCCAGACCATCTGGGGCTGAGGTCAGGGAATCTTTTTGGGGTGGTCCCTGCTGTTCTGCCTGCACTGTCAGAAATAATGTGCTAAATTTGTACCTTTTACATGTACAACGGCTTGTCACTGGGGCAGTACCCTCCTAAGGTACAGCTGTTGTACCCTTGACGTTGGGTACTTATTTGTACCCTTAGACACGAACAAACTCACTTTCTCCTAAAAATACTATTTCATTGCCAGAATATTACTCATGAAAAACAGGTCCAATATTTAATTCAGTGTGAATCAGTCGTATATCTGTACTCAGGATTCAGCACCTTCCACTTTTTTTATTTCTTTTATGTCAAGGCTACTCAACCATAGCCTTAAACAAATAAGGAAACAGTAAAACCTTCAAATGTAAAAGTAAAATTAATATTTTATCTAACTTTTTTGCCATTTGGCCTGACACACACTGTCTCCTGAAATTGTACCTTAATATTTAGAAGAAACGGTACATATATGTACCTTTTTACTGCTTAGGAACACACATGTACTTTTTTGCCCTCAAAAAGGTACATATATTTACGTTGAGGTCCAATAATTAGCCCTAGGGGGTACATTAGTGGAGATTGTACCTTGGGGGACAGAAACTGTACTGAGAGTGGAACACTTCTACCTAAATTTTATTTAATTTTACTGCACTGTATGACCACTGCAGACATTACATTTCATTTGAAATTTACTTTTTAATAGTAAGTTTAAGACAATTGCTCTGGATAAAATGGACATCTGCAGGGCAGCTGAGAATTCTCAAACCTATGGCACCAGTGCTTAGTTTTTTATTCTGCTTTTACATTTTTATTCGACTCCTGTAATTTTTGGCACTTTGTGTTGTACAAATAAGATAAACCAGCCGCCTGATGACAGTAGACTGAATTGAAACACTTGTTTATTTGTACAACCATTTAGGGAATATCAGGTGTTTTGACCATCTTGCTTTTCTCCAAATTGTGTTACCAACTCCCCAAGTATTCTACATCCTTTGACTCATGTCAGCTGCTACATTAGTCAATAAACCAGTGTTTCTCAAATCTAGGGGCAGTACGGTCGCCATGAGACTTTTGTTTATACCTTACCTTTTTGATGTAGTGTTGTTACTGCTGCTGTGAGCCCGACCGCCGAGCAAGCAGCATTGCACGCCGTGCGTCCATGCCAAAGGAGGGCTGCAGGTGGGCTGACTGAGCTTGCATACGAGAGGACGTTACCCAGCCCCACCCACTCTCTCAGTCTCTCTATATCCACACACACGGAGCAGCAAGGGTTGGGGGTGGTCGGGAATTAAATTATTTACATTTTGTGATGATTAAAGATTTTTTTTCTTTGTCAGAAAGATTTGGGGCTAGTCAAAAAGCATTCCCGGCTAAAGCCCCGGAAGCCCAATGTTGACGACGCCGATGCCTCAACCCTAAAACACGTCTTAACCCCCAAACAGCCCTTTGAATAAGTAATCTTATCTAAACCCTAGCGGTCACAAAGTGCAACTACTGACTAGAGGCTCATCAGGGAAATCAGCATATACACACACACAGTCTAACACACACACACACACACACATCACATCTAATTTGTGTGTGACTCCTCAGTGGTTATTATCACACTGAGGTTTCTTTGTCTTAGCCGTAGCAGCAGTAATTAAGTTTGAGGCAGGCCGTTTGATGGGATTGAAAGATGTGAAATTGCCTCTCATGAGCTCTTACAGAGTGCTAAAGCACACAGCTACTGTACTGTGTGTTCATGTGTGTGTGCACGTCAAATCCCTCCCTGAAGTCTAGTTCTTATTAATTGAGCATCAGTCAGCTTTTACATTCTTGATCTTCAGTATTAGTAATATGCTACCAATAAGCTTCATTCTGTAAGTTTGACAAACTAGCTGTGGTAGTCCAAGATGTCTGAAAACTCACTGTTGGCTTCAGCTTATATATCTTGTGCAATTACAACATAATTGTAACATACACCAGTTGTTTTTTTTAACCCAAGTTGAATTTATCAGTCAGGAGCATGTGGTTGTTTCCTTCATTCCAGTAGCTGCTTCTCTCCCAGTCTGTCTCTCAATTGCTTCAAATATGGATGTATTGCACTTTTTTATTTTAAGAATGGCCACCAAAATTAATTTTACCAGAGGTCTGAAGGTGTCAAATAGGATAGCTCATTACAGAACAGTAATGAAGCTAATCAGTGAAATCTGTGAGGTTTTTGGTGAAACTGACAGCAGCTATAGACTTGCAGTAGCCCCATAAGCGAAAATTGATGAAGTGCAACATTTACTTTTACTCCGGTCAAACCATGTCCCTAATTTTTCTAGATTGATATGTGTCAAAGATAAAAACCTAGACTGAATACAGTAGTTTGCAAAAGGCGTCATAATCGATAAATAACACATACAACTTTTTAGTAAACCTCCTTTCCCACTTAAACCTTGACATGGCATCACCTTTTAAGTTTAACTTGTTGCTTATTTACATCTCCGGCAGATACGGAGCAACATTATCATTCATTTGGAGTCACATTTCTTGCCACTTGGTGAATGTCAGTCCAATATTCACCCTCTTTTACCTCTTTTTTTGGTCTCTACCAACTCGTGAGGGAAATATCTGGCTCTTCAGCCGCTAAATGCTCCAGTATATTGACCAGCAAGTCGCTGACTGTGTCTGTTTGATGCTGAGCAGGTTGTGTTTTTAGAGCTTTTTCAGAGTGAACCGAGCTGAACAGATAAATAATGAGCTGAAACTCACTATAAAGCTCCGTAAAGCCAAGGGGAGCTGCATATTCGAGTGATAATTCTCTGTAGGTTCATACGAGCGACCCCTTTCACACTGTCACATTGTTATCACATTGCCATTTGATACATTGTTATCATAAAAATACTGATTATAGCCGCTTTAAGAAGAATGGGAAACAACCAGGTTTTTATGTGCACACGTTGCTTAGATCACAATAATAACACATAAAAAGGGGTTCCAATCAAGCATGATAGCTCATTTTACATGTGAGGACCAGGGTGATTTCGTTCATTGATTGACAGGGAGATACATCAATCACGACTTACTTAAACAGTGGTCTGGTTTTCAGTTACATTGTTCTCTTCTAGGTAATGTTGCTCATGGAAGTCAGGTATGGCTGCTACTACGTGCGTTAACAGAGTTTTCTTTGTCGATTCCTCTCTAGGACTTAACCAAGCAGCTGGACGAGGTGACCCAGAACTCAGAGATTGTGGAGATCCGTCAGAAGGAAGCGGAGTGTGAACTAGAGGCAGCCAGAGACCGAGTTCAGCAGCAAGCAACTGAAATACTGCTCAAAGCCAGTAAGACCCTCAACTTCTTCTCTTCTCTCATATGGAGTTGTTTTTATAATGCTGGTGAATACTTGCACCCACGCTACCCACAAGACACTTCCTGGGCTTGTCGTGCAAACACATCAAACGTATCCACGAACAGATCCTCTCATCTCGTCTGGGGCATCATGGCCTGTAACACGTTAATGGCATAATGCTGTATATCCAAGCTAAAGGTATTCCCAGTCCGTCTGAAGCAGAGGAAACACTTCTCACATCAGTGATGCCCAGTTTACGGTGTGTGTTTGTGTGCACTCATGTGGGCTAAATTGTTGCATGTTAGAATCTGATTTAATATTTGTGAAGTCTCTCAGTCAGTACTTTGTGAAACAACATTGCATTAACATTACTGTCTGAAATGTGTGAGCAATTGCAGCAGCTTGGTGCAGAATTATGCCCGGCCCATTAGCTCCTATATGCTCCTCGTGCCCAATGAGAACGTTTAATCACTTTCCACTGGAGCTGCTCGCATGTGAGGGAGACAAATAAGATCCAGCTGGTAAATGCAACCATGACAGTCACATTCACTACCGAGTGCAGATCAAAGCTCCTCATTTATTTAAACTGTAAAGAGACCAAAGGTTGTTTCTGGTTCCTTTGGGTGGTTTGGATGTGTTGGTACTAACTTATATTAAAGGAAAATTTCAGTTTATTACAACTTGGGTCTTATTTTTGTAGCGTTGGCCATCATTTCCATTGGTTATAAGACTGGACTCACTAAAGTAATTGCTGATATCTGGAACCATGGCAACATCACTACATCAGTATCTGATGGGGAAAGAGCAGTCAGACAGGTTGGAAACAAACCAACAGTTCAGTCAGATTACCTAAACCACTTTATACTGAAAGTGAGTTCCCTTGTAACATTGGTAATGATCCCTCATTGCTCAGAAAAACTGTGTGTGCAGAACTACAGCAAGTACAGCATGTCAAAGTTGAACCAGGAAGTTGGTCTGTAAACTGTGGTGGATGTTTACAACAGGCTGGCTAGTAATTTGTATAGTTCACCATTGATTTGTAAATAGATTTGTCTAGCCTGGGCGCTTGTTTAAAACCTGTATGATTGTCTCAAAGCTTGTGTTTCTTGCCCCATCAGACTTCTTCAGATTTTATCTTGGTGAGCACAATAATTGATAGAAACAATGGCCAAAACTGCGTAAATAAGATCAAATTTGTTATGAACTGTAATTATCCTTTAAGGCCAGCAAATCTTAGCCTGGTTCCAGGCCTCAGAATCACGGCCCACATCTCAGATTTGTTCAGTGATTTAAATTGATCTGGTGTTTCGCCCATTGACGGCTGGGACAGTCAACCAGTTAGAACTTTGTAGGCGGCATTAACAATGTCGACATCATCTTCCTGCATTTCTAGCTACCTAACTGCATTCATGAAAAATAGTGACATAAAAATAGCCACAAAAATGGTGATGAGCATGGATGAGATTGACGCAGCTGTAGAGTTAGTTGTAAGTCAGATTACAGAAATTAACGACTCTTAAACCCCAAAATGTCTTTGATCATCCTGAAAAACATCACTTTCTCCTGGCAACTGCTACCACAGCTTCCACATTGACTGGAAATTACATTGTTAGGATGGATACGCCTCTACTGATCAGTTAGATTAAAACAAAATACCTCCACCTCCAAAACAAGAAATTGGCTAACATGAAAATACAGACAAAATTCATAGAAAATCCAGGACTAAGTAAAAAATGTGAATTTTCTGACACCGTTTTACTTGGCATATGTGTTGGCTGTATCAACAAGAAACCTCGAAGAATGACAATATGCAGATGACACCGCTCTACTACTTGCATTCTTCTCACGTGGGTCGGCTCTGTCCTGTCATAGGTCAGATAAGCAGCCTGCAGGCCACCCAGATGACCCAGGAAGCAGCCATCAGGGACCTGGACAACGAGCGGAGCCGGCTGAAGGACAAAGTGCTGAGGATGGAAGAAGAGAGGGAGTCTCTGCAGAGCCAGTGCCAGGCCCTGGACGAAAGACAGAAACAACAGCTCCAGTCCCTGGAGAGGGTGAGTGTGTGTGTTGGTGGTGTGATTTGTATTCACTTCAGGCTGGAATAACACCGTTATGAATAACCAATAAGCTATCAAGATGCTGTGACTCAAGTTTTTGGTAAACTTTGCTCCAGACCTGTTTTTTCATCCTTCAGATACACTTAGTAAAATATTCTGTGCTCATATTTTGGAGGATAGGTCCTTGCATAAAAAACCTGTCAATTTATACCACCAAGAAAACTCAAAGCAAGTGATCAGTATGCATTTCAGGATTTTAGTAGCTTAAGAGACCACAACATTTATTAACATTGGTCCTCTATATATCTTTATATGTCTCTCTCCATGCTTGTTCTTTCTCAATGCACACTCCGTGCATTTTTGAACATCATAATTTCAGAGTCAGAGAAGCTTCACTGTCACATCAAAGATGATGAGATTTGTTTTTTCAAATAGGACGTTTGTGTTCTCTGTCTTATCCTTAATGGAGCTCAACTTCTTGACGATCAGGGCCATTTTCCCCGAAACACCTCGGTAATCTCCAAAATCCAGCCTTTTTCAGAGAAAACCCCAAAAGTAAAAGACAGTTTGTTGGGGCTATGAAGCAATACTAATACTTACTTTATTTCTTCAATTCTATTTGGTATTTCTTTTTTTTCTTATTTATTCTAGTTTCGCAACACTGATATTTCTGTGGCTTTACAGACACAGTAATCCCCCGTGTACTCTTGTGAGGTTGATGTTTTCCCCAAAGCCAGTCTTAACTGATTTAAAATGACTATTTGACTTGAATTATTGATATACAGTATTTCAGGAAGTCCTTTTATAGAGAACACAAAATGTTAAGGCACGAACATGTAGCTGTACAGAATGCGTAAAGACTCCCACTCTTTTTCTATCTTCTGGTCTTTCTTTACATTTCTGAAGCCCAAGAGTTAACTTCAGTTTCTACAGATGAGGAAGAAAATAAATCTTCCATACACAACAAAGTTTAAAATGCCTGATGAGCAAAAAGGGAGCCATAATGGACCTGTAATCATCAAACTGTTGAAAGGGTCAAACCTGTCGATCACTGCGTTTACAAACTTTGGAAGAAAAAAAATGCAAACTGCTCCTCTTTTTAAAAACCAAGAAGCTTAAAGGTCAGATGATTTAAGGAACTGTGTAGTCAGCAGACCAACCACAGCCAACGGTAAATGTCAAGTGTTGCTGCTTCATGTGTGTTTTCCCATCCTTTTATCTCTGACATTTGTGCAGTGTAATCCTCTGGGAGCGGGGAGAGTTCTCCCACTGAGCGAGGCTGCTGTGAATTTGAATGTCTTCCTCGGGATAATAGAAGATCTCGCACCGCATAAACTTTATGGCACATTTCTGTTATGGCAGCAGCAAACGTCCCTCAGTGCTCAACTGACGTCTGCTTTAAATGGATTACTCACAGTAATCTGTTGCTGTTGGTGAAAGTACTGTCTAACCAAAAATCGTTCAATTTGAAAAACAAATCTTGCAGCAACAAAGTGGGTTTTCTGAAGCAGAATGTGTTTTCCAACTTCTTTGCATTAAGTAGTGATTTTTGGATCAATTATGTTTGAAAATTAGGAACATTAGCAAACTGGGAGAGAGAGAACATTTCAGATAATGTTAGTGGTAGTGACTTAATTATAAAAAGTTGTGGAAAAGTGATTACATTAATGGTAGCCTTGGTTTGCTTTTCCCTTCTCTGTTGTTACCACTGTCTTCTCCTCATTTATATTTTGTTTTCTTTAGAGCCTTTTTTTCTTTGTCCTCTCTCAGCAAAAGGAGAAATTAACCTCCCTGTCGTTCATGTCACGCTGTGGAGATGTTTTCCCCCTCGGGTTTGTTTGGCCATATGACAGCACAGCAGTCTTGCTCAGTTTGACTAGTTTGATGGACGTTTCTTGGTAGATTTCCAAAACAGCCCTTTGGTTTGGAGCAATTACTGCACACCAATATGATTGCATCCCTGGTGGGGAATTAAAGTTTTTTCATGTTGTTGCCAGCGTCTGATATATCCCATAATCTGCCAGATACTTACCAGTTTTAAATACCTTCAGTATTTGGATCTAGTGGCTTGTGAAAAATAAGGTGTGCCAAAGTTAGAAGGCTACACATGTTATTTTAATGTGTCTGATGCATATTTAATCAACATTTAGGTAAATATAAGTAACGGATCTGACTTGGTATTGGCAGATACTGTTGTTAAAGGACTCAGATCGGGATCAGGGCCAAATCCATGGCATTTAGAGCATTTATTTATTATCTATTTGCTTCAAGTAGTGCAGCAGACACCTGAACAATCTGTGGTGCCTCAAAGCAGAGTTGCAAAGAAATACATTGTTTTTATTGTAAGCAGAATACCAGAAGTGTACTGTAAAAGTGAGAAATTATAAACAAGAAGATACCTACAACTGATTTTGAATGTCGTCTCATTAGTAGTCAGTAGATAATCTTGGTACACACTTTAACAGGAAATATCCTCACAGAGAGTTTCTTGGCTTACTTTAGGAGTCTCTTACTGTGCCTAATGCCAGCTCAAGTAATGGATATTACTGTTCCCATGTGGCCTTTTTGGCAAAGTTTGGCTAATTAAAATTTTGTTAAACCAATGCAATGAAGAAACAGCTGCTCCCCTGATTAAACCCAAAGTAAATGGGCTACAGATTAGTTGGGTTTTTTTTTCAGTTTCCCAGGAAAATCACTGTTTTCTGTGACCTTATCCTTGATTCATACTATACAAGAGTTCCAATGACAAACCCAGTGCACTGCTGATTGGTAGAGAGGGCATTTGTTCTTGCCTGTCCGCCTGTCTGTCAGTTACACAATATATGGAGCTTAGTAACAACTTAAATCAGCAGAACTTCACTCTTTCTCCTCTTTGCCCTCCACATGCCACATTTTTTGGCTGTTATCCATTCCCATATTTTACCACTTTTCCCTCCAGTTTAAAATCTATGAAGCAGCTCTCCCCTGACTCGACTACCACTCCTCTTTCTTATCCACACACCAATCACTAACGAATCGCATGCTTTTAATCATCCAAATTTGATCTCAATCGCTCCTACAAACAGCAATTGTCAAATCATAGCTCAGCAGCTATAACTAGGCTCAGCAGGCCTGTCAAGCTTTGATATGTGTGTGTGCACGGGGCTCTAGTAACATATTTGGTTACGGAAGCTGCAAACATTACAGCAGCATACCCGGTTGACGAGTTTACTGCCTACAGTAGTAACACAGCATTACTTTCAAGACCAAGAGTTAGCATATCATTAGATAATTACATTATTTTGAAGGCTTACAGGCTTACAGCCCCATTCCCCCAAGCCCCGACCTTTGTTGGAGCCAAGATGCTTCTATTTCAGAGATTAGGCTAACGTCAGCTGCTCTGTCCTGCTCTTTATTGGATTTAAGGAAGTTTAGACTTCAACGACCGCTGCCTGAATCGTTACCTGAGATAGCGTTACATTTGACACACACACTGATTAGCTGTCATTCTCAAAGCCCTTTCTTTGATATAAATGAAACATACTGTTTGAAAATATGAACAATAAAACTAAACTAAACTAAAGTCTAACCTTGGTGTTGCTTGTCCAAGTATGTTTTTCTATACTTGGCATCAGTATTATGTTAGAACAAAACTAAATGTAACCACATTTTATTTATAATACTGTACTGTAACATCAGGGCTAACTAGCTCTATGCTTCAGTACAAGAAAAAATAAAGCTGGATGCATGGATCAACACCTGGGGAGGATGCTGACTTTTTACCTGGGTCATGTAGCTTTAGCCTCAATCTTTTAGCACTATAACATGTATGTAGCCATCAAGTGCAAGTGCAACTTTTTATTTTAAAACAAGTCAGCTGAAAACGTTAAGAAGTCTGCCAGAGACTGCGTTTTCAATGCGCTCAGCCTTAATTAGCCAGCTATCTACAGGTGATAAAATCTGCTAGCGACTGGTCATTTCAGACGACAAAATTGATGTTTGTCGGCTAGAAACAAGTCCGTTTTCTTTTCTTTGTAAAATTGAAGACGCATTGTTTAAAAGAATAACTAAGAATTTCAAGTGCCACCATTATCAGCATGGCAGGCGTAGCAACAGTAACTAAGAGGGCTGTCACTCCTGATGCTGAAGACAACACCTGACAAACACCATTAGGGTTATGCTTCTGACTGATTATAGGCTTTATAGCTCCATAATGATCAATAACCCCATTATCTATAATCCCACATGGAGTCTGCTACAGAATCTTCTGTTTTTAGCTCGTTGGGTTTTGTTGCTTTAGGAATAACAAATATGAACGTGAAGTGGTGACAAAGATGGAAATAGAGAGAGAAAGAACATTTCAGATACAGACAGACAGAATGCAGGATTGATTCCTTGGCTGTCACTTAGTAAACACTGGCAATATGGCTGAATAATACAGCATATGGTGTGAATGTCAGCCCGAGCTTTCTGTGTGTGTGTGTGTGTATAATCTATTGTAACACTCACCTCTGAGCATATTTTAAAAGTGTGTGTGTGTGCATATTTATCTTCTGTTTTTTTTTTTGTCAGACCCTGCGTGACGAGAAGACGTCCCACGAGAAGGACATGAACAGTATGCGAGCTCGGTCCGAAGACGAGGCCAGCCAGATGAAGGAGAGCCAGGCTCGGGCTCTGGAGGAGGTGGCCAAGAAACACAGAGTGACCCTGGAGAACGCTCTCAACAACGCCGAGAAGGACAAGAACCGCCTGCTGGCTGTGAGTACACACCGACACGCCAACACACCCACATCTTTTTATAGACTGCAAGGTTAGACCAATACACAGGGCTAACGTTGGCCCTTTATGGATGATCCTATATCATAAAAATCAGCGTTGTCCATCTCTATGAGCCCTACTTCATTCTGCACACATGTAATCATAAAGATGTGTTGTTCCTGCTTTCGCGAAAACAAAAGAATCCTTGGATGAATACTAGATAACAACATGTCAGACGGCGGGTGCATCAGATGGTGAGTTCGTCGGCAAAATGAATGAAAATCCTTGAGATTAATTTTCAGATTGCTGCGTCTTGTGTAATCAGCGTTTATTGCTGAAAGCCGGAGGAAATTGAACAGCTGTATGTTTTAATTGATCCTGCATCATCAAGCTCAGGGCTCATCTCAAGCCATAAAGATGGTGTCCTTGGGAAGTTTGTTTTCCACAAACTTGGTAGAAACATTGCTCTCTTATGTAAGTAAGTAACAACGTGCATGTAGTACAATATTAGTTAATATTGTGCAACTTTATACATTTACTACAATTCAGAGGGAAATATTTACTTTTGTACCGCACTACATTTATCTGATTATTGTAGACACTAGTTACTTTACAGCTTGAAAAACTGCATCAAATCACGTTTAATCAGATTATAAAACATTACCAACAATATATAAAGTAGTTAATGTACAAGCTTGTTTAGCTTCATCTCAACCAGCTACAACATTCTCAACTTCTCTACTTATACTCTTGATTCTTTAAGTACATTTTATTGGTAATTCTTCCTTATTTTTACTTAAAAACAATTGTTTTCTTTTTGTTTTTTTGGCAACTTGGAGACAGCGGAACACACTGACGTTAACTTTGACATATGATCACTTTTTATAGCAGTTAATAGCATTCTTATATATCCACAAACAATTAGCATTATTAGCACTGATTTGGAGTCGTGTTTCTGGAGACTTGGCAAATACAAGTCCAATATTCACTCTCTTTTTAGCTCTGTTTCTTGGTCTCTTAATATGAAAATATGGAGTAGCGCAGCTTAACGTCAAAGATCTGAAAACTTTTTTCACTGCTGGGTGGACACAAATAGTGACACATTGATAAACACCGTTATAATTTCACAATTTCCGTCATTCCTGTCGCCCAGAATCCACCGCTCACCCGCTGCAAATCTACAAGTTGTTAAAGGCAGCTGATATGATTAACTAATATAAAATTAAACAGTATGATATTCAGGAATGAGTCAGTCAAAATACAAGCTGTCAGCCCCCTCAGCCTCTCTGCGTTCTGGATTTGTTGCCTGCCAAAAGATTTGGACCCGTCACACCACCTCAATCTGTTGATGCTATACAGTATTTTTTAATGAATGAGTGGTGATTATGATTGACAGGCATCCTGTGGTGTCTGCATATGTTTTAGTTTCATCAGCACCAAACCGCTGACCGCAGTTATATTGTGTGTGTTTGGTGGTATATTGACACTTACACTGGCGTTGGTACCCTAAAAATACAGGTTATAAAGGAAAACTGTACCACAGTCCTCCACTGCTTGCTGTTGCTGCTCATGAAGTTGTTTAGAGAGGAGACAGCAGCACTCATTTACTTCCCCACAGACACTCTGAAAGCTGGTTGAGGGATTTCAATGGGCAACCGGTCACAAGCCTGCCTCTCTAACCTCTCAGAGGCTCACTCTACATTGTTCACTGACTGTACCATCTGTTACAAGAGCTGGAAACAAGCTATGAGCTCTCTTTGCCTTGAGACTCTGACTTGTTCATTTGTAGTGTCTCATGAAGGTCGAAATATTGTTCCAGAAGCTTTTCTGTCTTGATATGAATAAAATTATTGAAAGAAATACTGATTTTGCATTGAAATACAGGTGATGTCCTTAAATTATTGTTCTCTCTGAAGCACCTCAGATTACTTTTTCTGAGTCTGTAAAAAACGTCCTTCCTGTTGGCGGCCTCGACTGTAACGTTCATGTTTCTCTCTTATGAAGAATAAGCCAGATTCTTGGAATGATTTTGAATTATATCAGCTGAAAGTGTTATAAGAGTGGTTGAAAACTGGGTACATGCTTAAATAAAGTTGCTATATAAAGTTTTCTTTTTTTTTGCTGTAAACATAAAAGTGAGGTGAGTCGGGCACGGCTTCTTTAAGAGGTTGAACTGTGTTTGAAACGGGAACTCTATAAGCTTATTTCTACTAAACTAGGAGGGGAGACAGTTTCTAGACAGACCAGGAGACTTACGGTGTCACCACCCTGAGACTGATGGTTCCGACTTTGTTTAGTGCAGAAACAGTTCGCATTTTTCAGGGAATGCTTGGATTTAATGACTGGACTGACGGGGTCTATTACACTTGAAAGGACACCAGGGTGATGGCAATTTTTATAGAAGGCTTAAAATGGCACCAAGATGATCTCAAGTTATTTTATAGTTTATCTGCCTTCCAGCTTTATCCTTTATCTCTGTTTTTCAAGATTTGAGTGTGCTTATCAAACCATTGCAGGGCTTTAAGTTAATTTTTTTTACCTTTACTATAAAAAGAGCAATAATATCTAAAATGGACAAGCTGTTACTTCAAAAAATACCGATCAGCTCGTCTCTGTAGGACAGAAATGAGTCAGTGAAGCTAATCCTGGTAGCAGTTGAAGAATTCAGCAGCACATTAGGTGAGAAAGAAACAAGATCGAGATGTTGTGTTAGGCCCGAAGATGGGGACAGAAAGCATGATGTTGAAAGTTCATTTTTATTTTCGTGATTATAATCACACCTGCATCTTCTCACACATATCATGTTGACAGGAGCAAAAACCAGCGACGCTTTCCAAAGGTATGACTCAGTGAACAAGCAGCCTCTTTAACATACTGAATAAAGGTGTGTAATCTCCCTGCACAGGCTGGTATAAAAGCGCACACATTCATATTCAAGTCTAAAACTAATACAACATCACATGCAGGCATAACAAGTGGCAGGAGCTCAGATACCTGCAAAAGATCCGCGGTTTGTTTAGGTCATCTATAGACTGAAACACATCAAAAGAGGTTATAACGGTGACTAAGAAGCTGGCAAACTCAAAGGAGGAAATGCAGCCTACTGACGTGGGAGCACATTTATATTTATCTCTCATAAATGTCATCTAGGACACCTCCGAGCTCACGTAACCTGGGCCGGGTGAAATGTGAGTAACCCGGAGGAGTGATATAATGTTACACAAGAGATGCAAAGAAGACGAAATGAAAATAAATTCTCAATGAGCTCGGGGACGTGGCAGCCGATGGGAGCCACATGTGGACGCTATACGCAGCCTGCCTGATGAGTCACACAGGTGATAAGAGTGTCTTGACGCTCTAATGTGCTATTTTTGGGGGGCGATGCTAAAACTGGCACTCCTCCTATTCACACACAAACGCACACAGCTGCTTTAGCGTGCCATTATGCAGGAGACAATAAACTACTAATTATATTAACTCACTACCTACACATGTGAGGAGGTGTGGACACGCACCATAAAATAATGAGTTAGTTTTCAGATCTGTTCTGTGGTTTTAGGACATTTTTACTTTCACATATTTTGATATTTGTCTGTAATAACTTTGGTGTTTCAGAGTTGATAACGGAAAGATGACTGTAACTAATTATATCAAGCACCAAATCAGGAAATGAAGGTTGAAAAAGGTGTGGAGTTTTGACATTTAAATGGGTGCAGGACCCTTCGATTTAAATTCATAGCCCTGCTTGTACGCTGATGACATTTACTGCACGTAAAACTGCATGTGGAGAGTGTAAAGTGAGTGAAGTAATCAAAATTAGGACAAAATGATGTGGTGGTGAAAGAGATGGATGTGAGCGTTGGCTGAGGGATGTGACTCTGGCAGCCAACCAGTACGCGCGTGTGTGTGTGTGTTTCTAAAACTTCCAGCATAAATATTTCACTGTTACTTACTTAGCACAGAGTGTGGCGGCCCTAACAGGGCTTAAGCTCATACATACAGTATACACCCACTTCTTAGATGGCGCTTTTACGCTGCTTGTCTACTGCATATTTATGGTATATATTTTTACTCCATTACCTTTTTTAGCTCTTGGGAAGAACATGAGAGTTTCTGTTTGGGAACCAGAGAGGTTTATCCTCCTTCCTCAGCCTGGAGTGAGTTCAGCAAAAGCGGTTTATGAGCAAATGTGAATTTCTCTGCAAGGTACTTCAAAGGAACCAGCTGATTCATGTTATTAGTATTCCTGTGGTCTTGAACATTTCAACCTTGTTTTCAGAACATGAACCAGACAACCTAGAAATCTAAATTTCATAAAGATGAGAATCCTGAAAATGCACAAGGCCACCTCTGGAGTGAAATGCCAGAATTACACTGTAATGCATGTTCAATTAACATATAACATCATTTGTAATTGTTGGCACAGTGTCAGAGAGGCGTTGGTTCAACTCTGTGGTCATTTTTGACACTTTGTGTTGGATTACATGAGATAGATAGATAGATAGATAGATAGATAGATAGATAGATAGATAGATAGATAGATAGATCTGTAGTGTCTGTTTTATTATATTTCAAGCTTCAGGGCCACATAATCTACTAGGCCTGCCTTGGTATTGATCCCTGTTCTGTTTAATTAAATCCAACTTTCTCATGTATTCACAAGTTAAGGAGGCAAGACAAATATTGAATTACCGACTTGATGTTCCATGCCTTAATACACACTGTTGCACACACTAAGCTCGTTAAGATCCAAGTTCTGGACTTCTCTACATCTTAAATAGCACCATGTTTTTCCTAAACCTTCATACACATGCAAGCTAAATCTCCCGTGTTGCACCGTCACCTGTCGCAAATAATAAAAAACATGTGTCCCTGTGTTGTGGCGCACAAGGAAAAAATGTGACCAAAGATTATAATAACTGTAGTATGGCTACCTATAATTAACTATTAAAATATACCTGAAACTATTGGAAGACGCTCATTGATATCAGCCATATCAGTTATCATGAACAATTAACTGAATACAAATATGTGCTTAACTGTCTCTTATAAAGGTAGTAGTGCAAGTCTGGAAGATTGTATTGGTACAGTAAGGTGCTGTATTGTTATTACATAGATTAATATGAAAATTGAATTTACACACACACAGTATATAGTGTATATAGTACGGTATGTGTATATAGCGCTGGTATGTACAGGTATAGTCTGTAATGTTACATAGATACGAGATATTGTAGTAGTACCTGCGATAAATTTCTTTAAATAGTACTTTTCAAGAGCAGAACTTCACAAAGTGCCTCACAATAAAAATAAATAAGGCAACAGACATGAAACTAAAGAAGAGTAAAAACACCATAAAATATAAATGAGTGAAAACAGAAATAAATTTTAATAAATCACCACAGATCTTGAATTAAGTCCAAAGGGACAGAGTTCCAAAGTTTAGGAGCCACAACCTCAAAAGCATCGTCTCTGTTACAGATATTAATACGAGACAATATGGGGCTGATATAGGATATTAGTGACTTTACCTTCTAAACTAGTATAGTTTAATTTTAGGGTCCTTTTCCCACTGACCACAATGATGGCGTCAACAACACAACCTGCTCCAATCTGACTGCAGCTCCTCACACATCATAAACTCGTTCCCTCTTGCGCTTGGTGTTGAAACAGTACCAAATGCACAAATTCCACTATCATGACATCTTTTGTATCTGATATGAGACAACGAAATTGCCCCCTAGGATTACAAACTGTGCCCCGGGACTTGTTTAATGAGCCTGAGGTCTTGCTGTTCCAAACCACAGCCTACCACTAATTTGACTGCAGCCGAGGCGTACGGTTCCACCCGCCTGAAATAGCCTCGTGATGGTGCCTAATCTCCACAGAGTCCTTTTATTCCAGTCACACACGGCCATGGGAAAGCAAGTGATCAAGTATTCTCTTGCATCAAAGTTGCATAATGAGGACGTGTTTTAAATGATATTCCACAGTAGACACGATCAGAGCTGACAGCTACATTAAGAGGAGAGCGTTGTGCATTTCCATAGTTATTAGATATGCGTTCCATATGCAGACTTCCTCCTCTCTGGCCCTGTGTGATTCTCATGGTCTCATATTCCCTCCTACTGTGTTCTGATATGCACAATAATTTGCCTTTGTTCGCTGCTGTTCATGATTATGCTGCCGGTGTTGGTGCAGGAACGTCCAGATTGAAAGAGTGACGGGGAGGAGGCAGCATTCATTCACCTCCCATTCTCTCACTCAGTTCTGTATGTTTTCTGCAGAATCACAGGGCAGATGGATGAGAAGAAATGCCCCTTCATCCCTCTATTCCTCATCACTTGATTCTTTTGTCTGATCCAAGTTTCATCACGTCTACTTAATCATCTTTTCTTTCATCACCTCTATTCTTTCATCACTTCAAATTATAATGAGAGTTGTCTGTGAGAGGGCTGGCTTTGGAATTTAAATGAATAGTCTGCAGTACCTCGGTCTCGCCCCCTATATCGAGCGGCAAGGTATGACAGGAATCCTGATGTGTCATGTTAGATTTCTGTTTACTGGATCGACCAATGGCAGATGATTCCTTCTGTCATGTCCTTGATATCATCAGACTGATGGAAGTCACCTTACGCAACAACAAGAGTTCAATTTTTAACATATTGAGGAAAATATGACGTGTTCATTGATTCAGTTTTGGATTTAATTTCATGTTTGGAATGTGGGTGTCTGAATTGCTGCATTGCAATACATTTTTTAATGTATTTGTACACCTGCAATAATACAGTGTCAGAGTCTCACTACAGTTGAGAACTTGTACCTTTTCTCCCTGAACACTGGTGAATGAAAATTAAAAGCACGATAAAAATAATGTCTAAATTTTTTCAAGAGAAGCGCTTGAAGCTTTTGCACTCAGTATTTATGATTAAGACAACTAGACAGACATTTGGTAGCATTAATATCATCCCAGTCATTAGCTGACCATAACAAAATGATTAGCAGTACAATTTTTCATTTAAATAGTTCTGTCATACTTTCCTTACTTATTTGCAGTACTTTATTTATTGTAGATATGCAGGACAAAGTGTTTAAAGCTGCACTAATAGATAGATTTGTATTAACAATGGATCAAATGAACACTTGTAGTGACAGACTCTGCAGTTCGCTTCAGCCCCCTAACCCACTGTAGCATCTTTCAGCCCATTGTTTTGATTTTATGGCCCACAGCTTTACTGTTTTGGTTGACTCTCGCTACTGTCATTAGCGTTATTCCCGGCAACAGCATGCAGCTGTTTTCAATAAAAAATATAACTCTGATAAACCGACTGTATGCTACCTGGCCAGCACCAAACAGCAGACAGGCAAAGTCAGCATCTAGCTTTTAGCAAGCTAAAGAGACAGAGGTAAAAGGAGAGTAAATAATGGACTTATAGTCATCAGGTGGCTAGAGACACAGCTCCAAATGAATACTAACGTTTTTCTGTTTCTGCCACATGTGTAAAAAACATACAACTGTTTGTTAACACATTAGCCATAACCTATTATTGCAAGGTAATAATATGTCAGTGTTTTCTTTATAGTTTGTTCTGCTGCACCAAAGGCCTAGATAATTAATTAATGCAGCTACAGGTTACCATAGAGACTGTAGGGATCACACCACTCGCAAAAAGTTAGCACAGCAGGTTAAACAAAGCTTTAAATTACTAATTATCCCCAGAACAGACTTAACAACATGTAGAAATAGAAGAGTGTTTGAAGTGAGTTATTCTGAGTCCAGATTTCTGCCTGAAACCTATTTCACCATCGGATTCACAAGCAGGCAGTCGTCTCAAGGAGAATCTTTGTGAGGAGGACCTGTGGGAGAAGAAGGCTTCAGGCGAACAGTAGATGGGAGAGATCTTGATGTCGCTTTGGGTTTCATCGTGGCCTGGAGGTGGGCAGGTACTGGACCCATTCTTGCACCTATTGCAAGGGGCCGCAGGGAGTCGGTTGGCGGGGAAAACAGGAGCCGACTGACGTGTTTGAGCGCGTTGACATTTGCCAACTCTGGATCATTTGGAGAGGTTTTGAAAAGCTTTGATAACATGCTGAAACATGCTATTCTGTGATTCTTTGTACCAAATTATACCAAACTGTTTTACAGATGCATATTTGTGTCAGTCAGTATTCACTTGCTCCGGCGAGGAACAGTTCTCACAGTTATTATCCTGCCAACAGAGGAACTTTCTCCACCCTGTGACCTCCTCAGCTTCTTCTGAAATACAAGATGTCATGAACCATTACACATAAATTACTGTGATTTTTCACTCTTTCTTCCATTCAGGAGAATTTCTGTGAAGTTTCATTCATTTTTACGGAGCTGTGTCACTGTAGTCAATGCACAGAATGTGTTTTTTTACGGCATTACAAACTCCATCCTCCTGTGTAATGAATAATGGTGGCGAATTTCATTTGACATTACAGCAATTTCCCTCAGCTCTAATTGTCCTTGGAAAGCAGCAATCATTGCACACTATAACAGAAATCGCTCCCCATTCATCAGCTGGCATAATAAGCTTTATTATTGTAACAATGCTAGAGCTCTTTCTCTCTTCTCTGTCAAGGACAATGAAATTGTTTGAAGTATTTTTAGAAATTTGTACAGATGAATGCAGCGAGTGTAATGTCAAACAGAGAGGAGCGAGGGAGGCGAGTTCTGGATCTGCACCTCCGTCTTGAAATGAATCTTTTCAGTGTGTCTTCTGCATCTTAAAGCACAGCCTGAGCCTCCAACACATCCACTTCCTGTTTTTAGCCACGCTAGCGGCTAGTCTTTGTGTTGGTCTGTTAGTCAGTCTGCCAGTTTGGTCCAGACTGACATATCTCAACAACTATTGTATGGATTACTATCCCTGCTTTTCATCCAGCGCCATCATCAAGTCAGAATTTTGTCCAAAACTTGACCAAATACTTGCAAAACTAATGACATTCCCATCAGCCTCAGCTGTACTTTGTGTTTGGTGCCATCAGCAAACACGCTAAACTAAGATGATGAACATCGTAAACATTATAGGCTAAATATCAGCATGTTAGCGTTATCATTGTGAGCTTGTTAGCATGCTGACGTTTGCATTTAGCTCAAAGCACTGCTCACAGAGCTGCAAGCATGGCTGTAGACTCTTAGACTTGTTTAACTGTGGTTTGAAAAACTTTGTATCGACTTTGGGTTTCACAAAATTGAAGGAAAAAATGATAAGACACCTCTTGCTTTGATTTGTACGGAAGCCGAGAACGGCCGTGCTTGCAATTATTTTTTTTAATGCCGTTATCTCGAGATAACAAAGCTCGTTTTCTCGTGATAATGGGTTAATTTATCTCGTTATCTCGAGAAAACGAGCTTTGTTATGTGGAGATAACGAGATAAAATGTCTTTATTTAGGCCTATATTTATTTATGTAATGAGTGTCTGGTTCATTTGATCACACCTGATTTCAACCTCCAAGATCACCGGCGGTCGGGGAGGATCCATAACTGAACAGTAAATGTGTAGGTCTGTTTGCTGCAGTTACAGTACGTCATTGAAGCAGACAGTCTCGTTTTCTAGTAGCCAAAGATGAGAGGTTCTCGGCTTCTGTAGATTTGTTATGACTTTGCATGACATGAATCGAGCAGAACTGGACTTGTTTAACACAATAATGAGGTTAAAGTGCTTCATAAAGTAGTAAGTCGAAGGGAAGTGGACTTGCTGTTTGGCCCTGACTGTGTTTTGCCACTTAGAACCACATCAGTCCTATTAAGGTTTTATCAGAATTATGAATAATTCCAACTACCTTTGACTCGTCTCTTTCAGACATCCTATTACCTGGATGACTGAGAATCTTTGGAGATGTAAAACACCATGAATACTAATGACATTTTACTCGGCTTTCAATAAAACGTGCACAACTTTACTGGTCAGGGACATGAACTGTTTCACCTGCATGTGAATTACTGATCTAGGAACGGAGACTTTTCACTGAAGTTCCTTGTCGAACGCTCTTTGGCTTTTATCGCTCACTTGTTCTGACAGATTTGTGTCTCGGATTGGTTTCCACAGGAGCTGGAGCAGCAGTTTGAGAGGGAGCGCCTCTCGCTGGAGGAGCAGAAGACGGTTCTCAAGCAGCAGCTGGACGAGCTGAGGGAGGAGCTCACCTCCAAACTCACTGCAGCCAATGAGGAGGTAGGACATCTTGAACTTTACATTTGCACCTGACTTATTGTGCATTGATGTCAGATCGGTAAAAGCTTTGAAATCACTTGAAAGTTACAAACAATTGCATGTATAAAATCATTTCAACCGTCTTTGGTTGCTTCCTTATCAACTATACACTCAGAAATACAGTCTAACTTAACATGTATTGGATGCACTGAAAACCACAATCAAAAAACTGCTCATTTCAAGTTCAGAGTTCTTTCTTGACCTTGGAAACTGCGGTTCACAAAGTCAAGAAAGAACAACTAAGTAAACTCCATCTGCGGATGAAGATCATTTGATGCGATTGAAAGCTTCACAACAGTTAATACATCGACCTTGGGGTGTCATGGCAATTGTAGATGTTCAAATTTCCACTTTTTCGAAACACTTTCGGAACTTCTCGTTCTTAAAAGTTGGGTTTCCAAGCTCTAGAACAGCTACTAAATTGTGAGATTGTTTTATAAAGTAGTAATTTTGTTTGCACTGTTGAATTTCTCAGTCTCTACTCTTAACTTCATGTTGGTAATGTCACCTCCAAAAGTTATAGAAACTGGAGTCTGAATCTTTAGCTCCTAATAACATGTGTGACTTGAATGTTAAATAGTATTTTACCATTTGAAAGGTGAAGTAAACAGTAGTTTCTCATATGTCATATTACCAGCTGAAAAATCAGGTGCGGGACACTTCCAAATGTGCAAATCTTTCTTAAAGGACACATTAAAATGACCTATGTGGAAAATAAACTGTATAAACCCAAACGTAGCTATTTACATCCCCAATGGACCTAAAGGGCTTACAGCTCTCTAATTATATTATTGATAACAGTTATCCTTTTAAACCTCTCTTATAAACCATCTCTTATTGTTTTTTTACACTGACACTGACTGTACCTGAACAGCTCAGTCCAACTTTATTAAGACATTTTTGTTAGAGAAAGTTATAAGAAATTATTAAAAGTGAGTAAAGCCAACTGTTTGACTGCTCCAGTCGACAGAATGCAAAGACATTTAGTTATGATGCCCCTGGTCCTGTTATGTGTTACTTTTGTAGATATTAACTTTTTGATGCAGCTTTTCATTAATTTAAAATGTTTTTGTTTTGTTTTGTTTGTATTTGTTTGTACTGAATTTGAAGTATTCAGACTTGTTTTCTGTGTAGTTTAAATCTTAATGAGGGTGCATGAGCCAGAGATTTGGGTCAAAATATATTTAATTGTGGTGCATGTGTGTTAAAACAAAAAAAAGGTTTGTTTAATCCAGTCCCTGGTTCAGTCCAGTTCAGACCATTAGTCTTGGGTACAAATGTTGAGTTTTCATTTTGTGTCCTGTGGATAAACCCGCTGCCACACTGTGTTTATTGCTGTTGTTTGTGTACTCCATGCACACATTTTCTAAGTTGTACTGTACTTTTAACATCGAGGTAGATTAATATCTGATGAATCACAAAACTATGTTGCCACGTTGGCAAAAAGTGTATGGGCCTGGCTCATTTAAAAATCAGAAATGGAAATGGTTATTGAATGCATTTTTGATGGAAATTCCACCTCGCTGAGCATAAAATGCTGATGTAGTTTCAAGGTTGCTGCCACACTGAGATACAGCCTGAAGTGCAACCGAGTAGAGGTTGTGAATATGGTTTAGTCTCTCTGTCTAACCCTCTGTCTGTCTGTCTGTCTGTCTGTCTGTCCTCCCCGCAGGTGACTCGGCTGCAGGAGGAGGTGCAGCAGGGGGAGCAGGACATCGGATCAGCTGAGGGACAGATCTCCACACTGAAGGAGGCGCAGGACAAACTGCTGGAGGAGCTGGACGCTACCAGGGCCAGACTGAGGGAGACCAGCAACCTGCTGACCGCACTGCAGGTCAGCACAAACAAACACGTTTGTTTAGTCTGTACTTGTGAGGACACACATTGATATAATGCCTGATTCATTCAATGGACTGATTCCACCATCCAGAGTATGACCTATTCGGTCAAATCAAACTGTATCGTGTATCAGTGGGGTTTTTGACACAATATAATCGTATAATTTACAATTATATATGTGTGTGTGTATATATGTATATATTTATATAAACATAGAGAAGCAGCAAATCCTCATACAGTATGTGAGTTGGTGGAACCAGTAAATGATTGGCTGTTTTGTTTGATAAATGACGACACAGTTTTGCAATTATCAGATATATCAACTTCTCGATCAATTTATCGACTCATTATTAATCACAGTCCTACGATGTAGACTTGGGTTTCACCAGAATGGGTTTTTGAAGGGCTTCCATGTCGCCACTGCTTTTGGATTGACACTGCCGATAGCCGACATTTTGTGTTGGCTGTTAGCAATGTCACTCCAAAAGGCTTTAGCCTTTTTTCACGCTACAAAAAATCCGAAAAGTTCGCCTAAAGAATCGCCTAAAGTCGCCCAAAGAACTGGATCCTTGTCAGGGAGCGGAAAAACCTCTGAGCAGCATTTAGACTGCGATGGAGCACTAACACTTTCCATTGAAACCAAGGTCTGTCTGTCTGTCTGTCTGTCTGACTGACTGTCTGTCTGCCTTTTTCTCAGGGAGAGTTGGAGACCCAAAAGCGTCAGCATGAAGCCAAACTCATCACCACCAAAGAAGAAGAAAAACTTAAGATGGACAAGATGGCTCTGGAGCTGGAGCTCAAATGGACCGAAACACTCAGGTAAGTGTGTGTGTGTGTGTGTGTGTGCGTGTGTGTGTGTGAGCATATTTGAGAGGGGAGTAACACCCACTGTCTTTATCTTGTCTTTTAACAAAGAGAGAGCGTGAAATTAATAGCGGATGGGAAATGGAGGTCTTTCTGTTTCCCTATTTTCGTTCCCCACACTTAATAGAACACACACACACTAACTCACACACACACACACGCACACACACACAGGTCATCCGGCTCACAATATTGACCGTGACAGAGCATTATCCTTGGAGGGCTCTGCAACTTCTCAGCTCAATCCCGTGTTAAAGCCCCCAGCTCAAAGTCTCTGTTAACGTCCACAGACCTTTGAAGTGTTCTTATTCAAAAACCTCAAAGACTGAAATTGACTGTTTTGAGGTGTGAACTGATGTGCTTTTCACACAGTAAAGTCGACAGCCTCTAAATTGCTCTATTAGAGTTTATCTCAGCATTAAATAGTGTCTTAATGGTCAAAACCGCAGAAAGCTTTCCCACTTAAAAATAGATTTTGTCCTTTTCACGCCGAAGCGACTCTAGACGGAGCTGAACGCCTGAATACTCTTAATATCCATTTCTTGTTTTACACGACTTCTTTTCTGATGAGATGGTTTGATTGACTTTTTAGTGGACTGGTGTCCAGAATGCTTTTCAATAATTGCGAAGAAGTGGCATGAACTCGTTGCTTTAAATAACAAGTGAATGAGTGGACGTACATGTGTCACAGCTATTCATTCAGCTGGTTGGTGTATATGACTGCAACGGCACGCCTCCAGGGTTGGTTCATCCAAATTAGAAAAAAGAAACAGTGTCCCAGTTACCCCGGATAATCCACAGAACACACTGTCAACTGTTTTCATAAGGACTATTTTTTCAGTTGAAAGTAGTTCCAATGAAAGCTGTTCACAGTGAGGTCTGTGGATTACCCAGAGTAATTGGGACACTATTTCTGCAAAGAGAATTTGCTGTTGATTTTTTTAAAAGATATTTTTCATCATGTCATGTCCATTTCATGGGGTGACGGTAGAAATCAGACAAATGGTGAAGGTCCCCGGGGTGCAGACACGGGAAAGGCCACCCCTTTGAACATAGCAGCAACTGTTTGTAGCAGTTTTGTGTCTAAGTGACATTTTGCAGGTTAACCACATCTGTAAAGTGCTGCTGTTGGTTGGAAACTTCACCTAAATGTCAGAGTTTTGTTCACACTGGAGATGAAGAGAAGCCGTCTCCTCCTCCTCCTCCAACGTTTCCACATCCACATCCTCTCTACAAATACTGACAATCCTCTCTACAAATACTGCATACACAATATACATATATATGGGGCACCATAACAATACTCTAGGAAACCCGTGATGCAGGTTATATTGTTTTAAAGCAGAGCTACTCTGTTGTCAACCATATTTACATTGGTTTACTCATTTTAATGTAGACCTACTGTAGTCTAAGTCTGAACTGTACAACTGTATTATGCAAACAGTCACATTTGACCTTAAAATAGTCAAGTTCAATATTGAAAGTCTCCAATTGGGATCAGGAACAAAGACGAAAACATCTCTACTTTTGACTGAACTTTTTGACCCACAAAGGCTCTGACTTTAGGGGCCCTCAGACCCCTTGAGACCCTGAGCCTGTCTGGTCAGCCCAGCAATGCATGATCTCAAACTCTGGATAGATAATACCAAACTAAATAGGGGCATGTAACCCCCTGACTGTCAGAATAGTGTTAGTCGCACAAAACCCACTTTCCTGTCATTTATTTGGCCGTTATATTCTTCCTAATGTACACAGTGTCTGACTGAGGCCTCTTTACTCAGTATTTCTGGCTGATATTTCCCCTCCAAAATGTGAACTCTGGTTGTAGTACAGGTGTACTTATGGTTTATACTTTTTCTTGTTTCTGGGTTAAGAACAATAAATTGTCAGGCTGATATATCAATTCATCTTATAGGTATCAGTGTATACATCAGCCAGTAAGTAATGTCAAAAACATGTCTGAGATCATTTGGAAACAGCTTCTCCATCACTTAGTAGACAAGATTATTTTTCATCTGTATAATATCCCATTAAGTACATACCTTGATCACAATTCTGTACTGACCAAATTAAAAGAATCAAGAAATTTTATGTTACTATGTA
>NTHP01000013.1:3524026-3543385 GCA_003416845.1 Oplegnathus fasciatus
AAAAAAAAAGACCAATATATCATTGTTTTTTTGCCGTTGCTATGTGTTCTTGTTTACAGAGCCCGTTCAATTCAACAAAAATTAAGTTCATGGACTGCTACTTGTACTTTCTGGTGATTTCTGTGTGTCTGCTGTAGTTTCATCTCAAGCAGTTGCTCATTTTCAACCTGCAAGTTTGTTTGATCTGTTAATGCCCCAGCTCTTTGTAAAGGTCACACTTGATATTGTTTGATATTTTTAGCCTTTCCTCACTGGATATCTTAGCGCCTCACTGCAATATTTTTTATTAGTCCACTCCACTTCTTGTATTACTTTACTCGCATGTTTTTTTCTCCTTTGTGCTCACTTTTCTCAAATTCACCTATTGACTTGTTAAAGTTCACAGAAGGATAAATACAATTTGATTAAAGCCTGAAATGACTGACTAAACTTATAAACTTTAACATTACCATGATCTTGAACAAGCATCAGTCTCAACCGAGCCTCAGATCAGGATCCCAAAATGTACAATAATGTTTTTACTGACCTATATTGGCCTCGTGATCCTCTCCTTTCAAAGTTTAAGGAGAGACTTCTGAAAAGCACAACAAAAATAAAAAAGAGGGCCAATAAGTGTCAAGTCTTACATCAAATTATGAAAGTATTGATGTTAAGATACCAGGAAGCAGTTTAGGAACCTGGAGCATCTTTCTCCTCTTATCTCGGGAATCATCACAACCTAAATCTGTCAGCAGCCTCTCTCCAGTTTTTTTCTTTTTATACCTCCAGGAGGAAGTATGAATTTTTTTCACCCAAATATTTGCAAACACAAACTTCCTCCTACCAGGGACATACTTCGCTAAATTTGGCTGATTTCACCTGCTGTATACTTAATATTTCTACTGTTTTAAGCAGTAGGAAAAAGGACTTCCAGACAGGCACATAACATCCAATATTTTAGCAGTTTGGAAGCATCTTGAATGAGAAGTGACAAAAACCAAACACAAAAGGAAACAGTATTACATGCAGCGATAGCAATAATGGTGTGACATTAATGACTAAAAATGGCTGCATCAAAGGCAGATTAGGGAATGCCTGTTCTAATTTTCTGTCTGCTGTGCTGACAAGCTGACTGTGGCCAATTCAGTTAAACCACTAATGAATCTCAGAGTCATAATAAGAGTGGATCTAGAAAGTAGAGGTCCACATACTGTAGAAATAACAAGAAATAAGAAGTACAAACCAGCGTACTCATACTGAGCTCTTGTCTATCTGTCGCTCTTCCCCTCCTCCCGGTCGCCTCTTCATTACCTTTCATTCACCTTCCTTTGTCTTTCGGCGTGGAGCTCTTTATTCTCAGGAGAACACCTATTCATTTGGTGGTTGGGGTGAGTACACTGTGGTTAGTGAGCCGTCTGAATTAAGGAGGCTGGCTTTTAATCCCTGTTTCGCAGTGAAAACAGACGGTGTCTCTGTGATAGCATAATCATGGAAAGAGCTCTCAGGATTACCAAATGAACAGAGGAGGTTCAGCGGATCAGCAGACTGAAGTGCAGACAGTACCACGCCAGTTTGTCCTGGTCATACAGAAAGTCTAGTTGAGCACGTTGGGGACTTGAATGTTTTGCCTCTTGATCCAGGCAGTCGCTATGTGCTGGTAAATGTGTGTAATTGGATGGCAGTGATGGTCAATTGTTCCACCACTTTGGTCCAGACTGAAATGTCTCAACAATTATTGGATGAATTGTCCTGAAACTTTGTACAGACACTCATGGTCCCCAGAGGATGAAAACTAATGATGTTGTTGATCCAACCTTTCCACTAGCATCACCTGCAGGTCGAAGTTTCCACCTGCCCAGTGAAATAGCTCAATATTTATCAAATGGATTGGCATGAAATCGCGTACATTCATGGTTCCCAGAGGATGTATCCTACAAACTTTGGTGATCCCCTGACTTTTCCTTTGGTGCCACCATGAGGTGGACATTTGTGGTTTTTAGTGACAACTATTGGATGGATTGCCATGAAATTTAGTACATACATTAAATGATGAATGTAATCACTTTGATATACCCTTAACTTTTCATCTGGCATCATCAGGTCAAACCTTTAATTTGTCTAATACTTTGTTTTATGACAAAATACCTGGAAAACTAATGACATTCCCATCAGCCCCAGCTGTACTTTGTGTTTAGTGCTAATCAGCAAATGTTATCAATACTAAACTAAGACTGAACATGGTAAACATTATCAGCTAAACATCAGCTTGTTAGCGTTGTCATTGTTAGCAGGCTGACGTTAACCGTGGCATCTAAGCAGAATTGTAGACTCTTTGGCTTGTTCAGCTGCGGTTTGCAAGACTTTGTATTGACTTTGGGTTGAACAGGAGGAAATTATTTGACACCCCCTGCTTTAATTCAACATGACTTGACATCACATGAATCGAGCATTCATTGTTTAACACAATGATAAGATTAAAGGGCTTCATAAAGTCATGGTTGTTCTTTAAAATGTTCTTGGATGTTTCAATGTTGGCTAAGCTGAAGTAAAATGATGAACAGAGTAAACATTATACCTGCGAAACATCCGTATGTTAGCATTTAGCAAGGACAGCCTCACTGAGCCACTAACATGGCTAAAGACCCTTACTCTTGTTATAACTGTATCTGGACATATTTTGATGTTTTCCTGCTGTGTCAGTTTAACTCAGTGTTGAGCAGACATGCCAAAATGTACAAATTTACTGGTACAAATTTGATGCAAAAATCCACAACTAAAGTCTGATAAATGCTATAAACCCTGTGACCCATGAGATATAAAACTATGTAATTACATGCTTGTCTTTGTTAGGTTGCTATAGCCAGAGTAGGTTTTATGAGTGGGAGATCAGATTGGAAACAGTTCTTTGGCCCTTTCTGTCCTGTAGCTCCTTCAAGGTGAAGCATTGACTTTCCCTCCTGGTACAAGCTGAGTCTTCAGGCAGCTTGAACAGCCTCCAGCAGGTTTTGTGTACAGCGATGTTTGCGTTGGGGAATATGTGTCTAAACTCTGTACGTCCGCCTGTGATTTTGACATTGACATTGACAAGGTAAATAGCAGGAGGACAGCTAATATTTAATTACCCTCATTACCATATACAGTAGCTCTAATCCCATCTGAGTGTTTGTGAAAAGCTTTTATTAGAACAACGTACCTTTGAACTATAAAATAAAGGATAAGTCATATCTTTAAAGTTGCACCACATTGCTGAAGCTCAATACGTAATTTCCAGGTCATTCTTTTTCTACAGCCATAGCTACAACATCTGAAAAGTCCTTGGTCTGAATATGTTTCCGAGTTCTTCTTTGTTAAACTGTTTTACTGTGAAAATGTGCATATTCAAAAATACCAGCAAACATTCTGAGCAAAAGGGCCACATGGAAATATTCACTACAGAACATGGAAATAAAATGAGTTCTTGTGATAAACCACACATGCAGCAGCAGGCAGCTCTGACTCCAACTTCTCAAAACTGTCTTGAATATTGTTGACAAAGAGGAAGTCAGATGAGATGCACACAGTTATTTTTGACAACAGGGAATCTGTGGGTATTTGAAGCCACGAAAATGTTTTAAATCACAGTTTGAGACAAGTTTTGACTTCTTATGTGTTTTTATATATATACTTTACACAGCCCAGATACAATAAAGACACATGTTATTTCCAGGTAGTGATGAAGCTAATGATGGCCTTATAACTGTGGCATACACACAATTAGAAAGATACTCAGCTTACTCAAGTCCATATGCATAGTCACACACACACACACCTTAAATGAGCATGTGTGCCTTACATGTCACAGCACAAGCAGTAGAATCCAGCCAATTATCCCTCATTTTATCTTCGACAGTCAACCCTCCCTTCATCCACTGCTTCCTTCCTTTACCCCTCTACATCTGCCCTCATGTCTCTTCCTGCCCAGCAGATGCTGTAGAACAACGCCTATTAAGAAGACCAGAGCTCTTTGAAGCCCAAGGCCTCTGTCTCTCTCTGTGTGTGTGTGTGTGTGTGTGTGTGTGTGTGTGTGTGTGTGTGTGTGTGTGAGCCCGCCTTCAGTCTGACACTTTCTGGCTCTCAAAGTGACAAAAAAATGTGTTTTGCCTCGATACTTCATTTAACAGCTGCCATTTCAACTCCCACACAGCTATTACATTGGCAGCACACACACACACACACACAAACACCCACACACACACACACACACATATGCAAAGAGCTGTTAGCAGCAGTGTTAAAGAGTGATGGTCACTCATCAGACTGAGTGTTGAGGTCTGATAAAGGACCTTTTATTGTTCTCTTAAAGCGAATATTGAGCTCTCTGAAGCACCTTTACCTTTGTTGCAGTTTTGGCTGTTTTGTTTGAGTCTCATCTTTCACCAGATATTGTCGTTGTGCTTGTGAGCCATAACAAAAAGTCATGTCAACAACAACAAGTAACAACAACAAGAGCACAAAAGGTGCCTAAAAGAAACACATCAAGTTTAGCTTATTGACTATAAATCATATTTACTTTTTTTACCAAAGAATACCTCAAACTTTTAGACTGATTTCCTATCTTCAGGCAGCCAGTGGTTTCAATTCATGCCAGTATAGTATAAAAATCAACTTGCAGAGACTTGAAACTTACTCAAAATAGGTAGTCTTTCAGGTCTCGCCATCATTTTATGGTAATTCAGTCCCAAGCCAAGGCTGTAAGTTTGAGAAGCTTTCCAAAGTTTTCCAAAATCAAATTTGCAACTTAAAAAATGGTGGAAGTAATTTTACTGATGGGATGGAGCACCATATCAGCCAAGCTGACTAGGAATTGCATTGCTGCTGCAGCAGAGTTCGTATAAAGGTCAGTTAGATGGACTATAAATTCAAGCTGCACAAATAAACATTTTCATATTGATAATGGACAAAATGACTATGTGCAATGTGAAAAGAGTTGCTTGTAGTAACGAACTCACAGAGAATTATCACTCTGCAGTTCACCTCAGCTCTGCGGAGCGTTTTGCGGTCTTTCAGGTCATTGTTTTGGTTTTACGGTTTGAAATTTCACTATTTTGATTCACTCTAATTGCATCGCAGTGTTGGCTGCAGCAGGCAGCTGTTTTTAGTGTACACTACCTGCTCAGCACCAGACGACAGACAGACAAAGTTAATCACTAGCTGGTGAACATAGTGGAGCATTTAGCTGCTAAAGATTCAGATATTTTACCCGTGAGCTGGTGGAGACCAAACCAGAGCTAAAAGGAGAGTGAATATTGGACTTACATTAATCAGGTTACATGAAACATGACTCAACTGTTTGCCAACATGTTAGCCTTATCAATTTTAGGCCATAATATGTCGAATTTGTGTGATGTTCATCTTGTTGCAGAGTTCTGCCCCCAAGTGACCAATAAAAACCTGATTAATTCAGTTTTAAGTGATTGAGCAGTACTGACTGTGTCTCTAAAAGAGGAATCCATGCATTGTTCATAATCTGAAATAGTTCCAAAAATACTCCTCACCAAATTAATATCAGCTATATTGAGTTAATGATTTTCTAATTAAATTAATGAGTCTACAGGCCTTATAATAAATGCAAAAACCTTACTTCTTTAGATCAGTTTTATAGCCTACCGTATTGCTCTTTAGCCTGTCTTTTCCAAACTCTTCACTCATATGTTGGTATTTCTATTACATTGGTTTTTATTTACTTTCTTTGCTTTTGGCTTTTTGGAAAAGTTTGCAACCTTGTAACAGTTTAGTGAAACACACTGGATAACAGCATTTGCCAAGCACCTGAAACATAAACACAAATACCTGTGTGTGTTGTAGGCAGGAGTGTAAGAAGCTACGTGAGGAGCTGAGAGAGGAGCATGAGGAGGACAAGACGTCAGCACTGGCTCAGCTGGCGCAAAACAAGGAGCAGGAACTGAGCAGCGCCAGGGAGAGCTGGCAGAGGAAAGTGGAGGACCTGCTGGAACAGGTACGACTGTTGGCAACGTGTGCAGTACAGTATGTGCATGGGTGGTGACCAGCCTCCTTCCCGGTCTTCCTTGTCTTTTTAACCGTGTGGAGAGAAATAAAATTACACCATGATGCTGTGTTTTTTGGTATTTATGGAACACAAGGAATAATGTACACAATCAAAACTTAAAGCCTTAAAAGAACAAGCAAAGAGAGATGATCACTAGCCCTGGATGTGGAGGACTTTAAGTGGAAGGTACCCCATTTACTGGTTAAAGATGGTTTTAATCTTCAACTTGGGCTGCGGTTCTCTCTGAACACAAAATGCCAGATGCGTGCAGCTTGTAGTCGAATGGCTGTAATTATGCCAGCAGTAAAAAAAATCAATAGGGAGGAGAGAGAGGATGAGAAAGGCAATAAGAGCAACTGCATCTCTTCAAAGCTTATGTTGCCCCTATAAGACCTCCTGTCTATGCCAGACTGACTTATTTCTTCCTCGCACTGGTGGACAAACTCACTCACACATTCATTACTTGATGCTGCGGTGAATACACTAGAGCGGGCTGCTGTTGCTAATGACCGCCCGGTAATATTAATGTAGCGTGACTAAGCTCTCCTGTGGTCACCGTACACACAGACAAACCGTGTCAACGGCTTTATTTATGTTCATTTCTGCATGCCGTGCGCATCAGCTGCCGGTTGTCGTCGCGCCCGTGCTGTCCGTCAGCTCCCATCCGGTGATTAATGTGTCTGCTTCACGCCTCGCAATCAGCTGAACCATATTTATTACTCTAATGTCAAATGAGAGCAGCGGTCAATCTCTTGATAGATACGCTCTGACAGAAGATGCCGTTTGGAAATCAAATGATGATTAAGACTCTTTTCTAACTGCCTGTGTTTTAACAGACTATCATGTCAGTGCCAGTGATGCCCTGATGCGTGGGCTGATATAACTTTCACAAAATATGGGTTAACTTTAGCTCACACACAAGATGCTTCACAGTATGTTCAAGTACAAATGTGTGTATCAGCATTGTAAATATTAGTGTCACTGTAATTTACACTTAATGTAATGAAGTACGAGGGTGATGTTGGGCCCAAAGCCACGTGTAAGCACCTCTGCACCTCTAGCTAGGATTTTAAAAGAAAGGAGGGTAAGTTTTAGAGTCAAAATACCCTCAGAAGGGTCAACATTAAGTTAAGGCTGCACCAGTGGAGTGTCAAAGGTGTTGTTCGTAGTGATGACCCCACAGAGAGTTATCGCTGACTCCTCAGTTCCCCTCAGCTCTACAGAGCTTTTCAGCACCTTTCAGCTCATTGTTTTGGTTTTCTGGCCCACAACTTTACTGTTTTTCACCGCTTTCATCAGCGTTGTGTCCAGTAGCAGCTGTTTTTGCAATTTCAGCGACTAGCTGCTGAACATAGAGAAGCATTTAGCAGTTCAAGAGCCAGATGTTAACTGAGACCAAACAAGAGCTAAAAGGAGAGTGAATGTTAGACTTAAATTCATTAGCTGGACACAAATATCTGCAGGGTGTGTGAATAAGCACACGGTTGGCTAACATGTTCACCATAACAATTAATATATTAAGTAATATGTCAGTGCGGTGCTTACAGCTTAAAATCAATTAATACATGTTTAAGACATCCAGGAAGTAGCACTTCCACTATACTACAGTATCAGCAAGCAAACTTGGTGATAACAGGTATATATAACCATACACTTGCGGGTATTAATAAAGCTATCCAATCTTATGACATAGTGTATGACTCATGTCTTAGTCATAATATCATTTCCAAATTTGGGACGCAGCTATGGAGGCTGAGCTGCATTGGCTTCTCTTTTTGGTTCACTGAGAATCTGTCTTTGTTGTGCGCAGTAATCCCAAACGTGTCAAAGCGTTAATAAATGAATCATTTAAGGTCCAGCTGGTCTCACCTGTGCTCAAAGTTAAGACATTCATTTCAGTTTTCTTCCTGTCACTTTGCTCCAAGGGACTTCAGCAGTTGGTAAAGCAGACAAGGTTATCATCGCTGGGCAAGAGGAGCATCCTGCCAACAAGTGTTGCTGTTTCTAGACAGAGAGGACATGTGAGGTCTTCTCACAGCAGCTGGTTGACCTTTCAGTAGCACATCATAGGTCGCCCAAATAATGGATGCAGTGCTCTATATTCTAAAGTTTCCTATTGAGCTTCTTTGTCAAGCTTTCTTTATTGACATGAGCACAGTTAAGTATTGTCAGACAGTTTGTACAAGGTTGTACTTTTTTATTTCTACACTTGCCCAAATATTCAATATCTTCAGTCGTCTAGACAGGCTAATTTGGTGAATCATGCTGCCTCCTCCCAACAATGAAGTCTACTGCTACATTCACTGCACTAAAGCATTAGCCAGAGTTTATTATGTACCGCAGTGAACCGCAAACAATTTATTTACAAAAGTAAGAAACTTTATTGCTAGAGGCTTTAAAGAATTACAAACATCCCAATATGGCAACATTTGTTTAAGCCTAATTGATTGCTACCCCCTCTTTGTCCTTCTTTGTTATTCTGCCGCATAAAGATCCTGCTCCCTAGACACAGCTTCCTTATACTTCTCGCTTCATCTACCCGCTTAGTATATATATGCAACGGTTTAGACGCAGCGGCTTATTCAGCTGTCCCAGTAAGGGTCTCCTCCCAGTCCAACATTTGTTATTTTGTCTGTTCCTCTCTAGATCTCCCTGTTGAAGCAGAGTCTGGAGATGCAGCTGTCTCAGTCGCAGTCGTCGCTGCAGCAGCTGCAGCACCAGTTCAGCCAGGAGAGGGAACACCTGAGGATGCAGCTGGACGAGCTGCAGACGGAGCACCAGAGGCGACAGCAGCGTCTGCAGGAGGTCCACTGCTGCGCCATGCAGGACATGGAGCACGCCAGGCAGAGGGACCTAAAGGTAGATGGTGGCGAACATGCAAACACACACACACGTACGTTTATCAACAGTGCAATCTAATGATTTAAGCAGATATTAAGATTACCCAATGCAGCCAGCTAGCCAGTAGTCTTCTGACATTGCTGTGTTTCTTGGCATGTTACTGCCACCAGCTGTCAATCAGTGCCATGGCGTGAAACTGTCAGCGTGAATGTGTATTTCGTGCTTGTGAGTACACCTGTGCAGGAGATACGAACAAAACAGAGACCCACTCTTCAAAACATGGCTCCAGAGCGCCACTACTTGTCAAAAATAGAGCCAAACCTGGATTTTTTTTTAGGTCAATGCTGATAATGATACGTGAGACATTTTACAGTTAAATTTATTAGGGCCCTCTGATAAGCTATGTAACTATGATTGTGACCCTGTTTCTAAATTACATATCTTTGGCTTTTCTGTACTGCAGTTACTTGTTATTTATCGGCCAACACATACACCAATATGATACGTCAGCAATAAGATAATATCGGCTGATATATCGGCCTGGCCAATTTGAGAAGCTCTTGTCAAAACGTCATGCTGCCATTTGCCAGTATTTTTGGCAGCATCCGGTAACAGTGCAATCTGAAATCACTGCGCAGGTGATACAGCCTGACAGAAATACTGTAGGCAAGATTGAGCAATCAGGATTGGGAGGACATTGTGGTGCGTAGCTCAGATTCAGAGACGAATTCACAAAATGATTGAGCAGCTTTTGTGGCCAGTAAACCTGCGCAAATAAGACAAAAAGAAACCGTGTAATTCTCAAAGCATCCGCGCTGCCGAGCAAATAGCATCTCGGTGCTCTGGTGCTATTTGCACGTATTTAAATGAGGTAATATGCATACATTTGGCACAAAATTAGCCCCTTTCTATGCAAATGAACCTCACTGCAAAAAGAGTCGAATTCACAAACACCAGCGCTAATAGCCACACGCAGGTAGAGTGAAAATATTTGCGTCTTCAAAGAGTTGGTGGTAAGTGAAGCACATTTAGGGTGTTACACCTAGACTTTCCAGTGATCATGGCAGCCCTGATTGTAGTCAGGCAAAGGCGTCGTCATGCCAGGCGTGCCTGTAAATAATATTTTGACATTATTATTATAATTATAAGGCCTATTACTGTCACGGCATCCAAAGGTAGCGGTGCCTTGAACGGGTACCAGTCCGTGGTGGTTTTCAAAACGCACTCCAAAAGCAACTTGTTGAAACTTATATATATAATAATTTATTGTACAAAAAAGGAGTTACAAATGTTGACAAAAACGGTTCCATAATTCCTATTAAACTCAAAAGAAAACGAAAAAAACAACTAAGAGTTATAGGGAATAGCAGTGTTGTTTATGAAGCAGCGATGATGTGAAGATGTGTTGAAGAGATTTCCGCTGACACCGACTTACTTGTATAAAAAGGTTTATTACAAAAAGCACAGCATCAAAACAAGCACCATGGATTGCCTGTGAGAGGATCCGAAGCCAAAAAGATCACTNGAGGTAAGCTATAGACCAAAACAATTCTAGGAAGAAAAACAGGAGAGAAATACCAGGAAGAACGAGAGGGACCGAGAGGCCCCCTTTCCTATGGAATATGACCTTTTAACCTGTACCCTTAACGTAAACCATATGGACCACCAGATACCACAGCAGTAAAGTGGTCAAAACTGGCGTTGAACCACAGCCTCAACCTGTCCGACACTGCTAGACTCACTCACCAGCAGCAGTGAGTATACGGTAGCCAACAGTTGCCACATAGATAATTGCAATTAGATGCGAAACAAAGGCAAACTGCTCTCAGCTCCAAACTTTATGGGCATGTTTCGCTATCATATCATTAGCACAATATCTTTTGTGAGACGGGGCAGATAGCGCTTGCAAGTGATGTGCAATTTGTTGTGCTATCAGTGGTCACAATCCATTTTCTGTGAATTCGCCCCTCAGTGTGGTGGATTACCTCAGAACGAGGCAGAGTCAGCACCATGGACAGCGACTGGGTGCATTGCTCAAACTCAGGTTAGATCAGAACCATAGACAGCGATCTGATGTATTACAATGGCAGCATTTATCCTGGAACATATGAAATATTTATTAACAAAGCCTCTCTTAATGCCCGAGTGTAGATTATTTACCTCAGTGTATGATTCTTAAATTAATTTTGATATAGTATAATGGCCGTAGAAATGCGAGACTATTGCAGCAGAGCAAAACCAGAAAACCTGCATTTTCTAAGTTTGTAAAGATAATCCTTCCTTCTTCAAAACCCGTAATTATATGAAAACCACGTATACATTTAGAAGAACACATGAACTATGAGCATTTGCAGCATTTATGTCATCTTCTCTGCCAGTTAGAGAAGCTCCTCAGGAGAAGCCACCCGTGACATTTTAATCCAATCGAGGCTTGTCAGAGTCAAGGTTATACTGGCAGTGAGTCATCACCATCGTTACTCACTCTCGCTGACAGCAGACAGCGTCTATACCAAGTAGCTATACTGACAGCTCTGTGTTTCCTCTTTATAATGTCAAAATATGCACGCACAAACGCAACATACACACTCCTCAAGGTGCCAAGAAAATGTTCTTCAACGCTAATCCTCCCATTTCACAGTCAAGGTCGATTTGGATCAGCTATACATCACAATTCCAAATCCCTTTTTCGACTTGGACGCTGTAATTGTGTTAATACTTCAGGCAGAATGGAGGTCAGGAAACTGCGTCCTTATGATGTGTTTCTGGCAACTCCTTGAGTACAAATGTGGCAAAAGAATATCACCTCTGAGTCACGCAGCACTTATGAAATCGGCAGTCTTCATTATTTTCCTGTAAGCCAAACTGACTGCTATAACAATCGCGCTCCTCCCTGTTATCTTCCTCTCCTCCTCCACTTGTTTCTTCTCCGATGCAAACATACACAATAGCTGGTGCACATTCCCCTCAATATAACCACTAAACTGACCACCGTTTTTTGTCTCACTCTTTCTCCTGTCACAGTCTTTGTTAATAAGCAGGAAAATAAAGTGTTAAAAGCTTTGCGGAGGGCTTTCATGGTGGCAGGGTGTTTATATTTCTGTCAGCAGTGCAGGGAGAAAACTCAATTATCCAGAGTGGAGGCATTAGAGGGATGATTTGTGTATGCGTGCTTTATGTGTGTTTGGGTGGATGGGAGGTGCATTTAGATTGTCTGGCGTTATCTCTTCACAGTTCGCAGACAGTGACATCCAGGGAGTAATAAAGTTTTTACAAATCCCCGCTACACAAACACATTCACATAACCTAATTTAGCTCCCCGACTTCCCGACTTCCTACCAAAAAGCTACAAATAGAAGCAGTGAGTGTGCATGGAGCAATTGACAGCTTATTGATTTGCTTATCATCATTTATCTTACTTATCTTATTTCTTTCTTTTGCCTGCACACATTCAGAGGGAGAATTGTCTATTTTCCCAAGGACATGAGGATATTAATACAAACTGATATACAAAATGTATAAAATGTCCAAGTAAAAGGATATATAATATAATATCTCAACAATCTGATGGATCTTGATAGATTGTGTACAGACATTCATGGTCCTAAAGACTTTGTTTGCCAAAATAAACACATCAAAGTCTATTAATCCGTCTCATCCATCAGTTAAACTAAAAAAAAGTTAGAAAGAGTAACTCCCAGTACCAGTGAACTCAGTAAAGTAAAATCAAATAAGTGAATGCAAATTAAAACAGTTGAATTAAAAGGTAACAAAAAGAAAACAATAAGACAGCTATGGTCTCGCTGATAACTGCAGAATGCACAGTAATTGCTGGAGTACAAGTTAGTTATTTTACTGCACATATTAAAAAGAAATGTTTGGATCTATGGCACCTGGCCCTGGGAAATCTATACTTCCACCCTCAAGGAACCAGCTCAAAGTGTTAATTTAAGACGTGGTGGAGATCAGTGGCATTAATGGTTCCTTGGCGGCTGCTTAATGGCTTTTGCCAGACTCCATTATTAAAATTCTATGAGAGTGTTGATTATATCACCAATAATCCTACTGGTTGATTAACTTTGTTCAAATGGTTTTTGTTGTTGACTATCAGATTACCGTACCATGCTATAAGACCAAAACGACGCCACCAAATGTTCACTTTCCTGTGAAATATCTTGACATCTGCTCGATGGACTGGCACTTCGTTTGGCACTGACATTCATGGTTCCCAGACGATGCATCCTAATGACTTTTGTGATCCCCAGACTTTTCCTTATCGGTTGGCCACTGGATCAAAATTCAGATTTGTCTAATGCTTTAGTTTATGACCAAATATCAGCAGATCTAATGACTTTAGCTTCAGCTGTACAGTACAGCTGCTAGCGTGGCTGTAGGCCATTAGTTTTGTTAAATCTGTAGTACATCTTTATGAGGTAATAAAACCAAAATATTAATGGGCAAATTATATAAATGGCCCATTAATATTGTTGAAATCTTGGGCACTACATGTCAAGCCCCACCTTAGCTATGTTCTCTTTTTTCTTATGATTGGACCTGGATTTTAAAGCCCACATTAAGAAATATCACTTAAGTTGCCAACTTCTCTGGACTCTTGCCAGTGTGCAGTCATTTCTCACGGTCAGACACTGAAAAGGTTATATATGCCTTTATCTCTAACAGGCTCCACAAGTGTAATGCTCTCTGCATAAGAAAGCTTTTGAATAAAGTGGAGATCATCATAATGCAGCAACTTGAGTGCTGACTAAGACCAGAAGAGGGGAACATGTTACACCTGTTTCAAAGTCGATGTGTTGGCTGCAGGTTAGTTTGGGCATTAAGATTCTGCTCTTGGGTTTTAAATCACTCAACAGTCTCGCACCTGAATACATATCAGACACGCTTTTAAGCTACATCCCTTTTTGGACGCCTCAGTTCCTCCAACTCGGGTCTTTAAGTTGTCCTCGGGGTCAGGATTAAGACCTGTGCTGAAGCAGCTGGATCAGCCTTCCAGAGGACCTGAGGGCCACAGTCTCAGTTCATGTCTTTGTGTGTTTATCCCTCCTGTCTCTCTCGCTCTTGTTCATCAGTTTCACCGTTTTTTACTTAGTTAAATGGATTCACCCACCAGCAAAGTAACAAATATTGACCGTGCAGTAATGGAATGAACATTGAACAACCAGACCTCCACACACGAACAGCAGCGAGAGGAGAGAGGAGGAGGTGAATGTAACAACATTACAGTCAATTTGTAATTATAGGAGTCATTGCGATTAGCAGTAATTAATGTGCTCCCTTTAATTAAAGGAATAAAAGGTATGGTTTTTACCGACCCACGGCACAAAAAGACTTGTGATCAATACCAATGAATGAGACAGATTAGTGGCTTTTAAAACTCACTTTTTCATACTGAGACAAAACCTCCCCACTGGAGCGTCAGCACACATCTACTTGTATTTTTACCTGCTCAGTGACGAACTGAGGATCAGATATGAACATTAAAAGTCCTCTCAAGCCAAAAAATGTTGTAGTGGTGCTGCTTAAAAGTCACAATCACAGCTAGAGCGCCCTTAGCCTCTGTTATGTGAAGCGGAATATGTGGACGGGGTGTCGTTACGAGAGGGGTTTAAATCAAATCCTTGAGATTTCGAGAGCTCGAGTGCGGTTTTATATGATGCTCGGAGATAGCTGGTCACCCCAAATCACTTTTATTGGATAGATTTATGTTTACGCCCCCGAATTCAAGATGATTCATTAAAAAAAACAGGATTACAACTTGGAAAATGTCTTCAAGCATAAATAAGCATCAGTATATTGTCATATTAGTTGTGATATACTGGTGCCACAATTACCCTAAACAAGTGGGTCCATTGTTACAGAGCAATAACGCTGACAACAACATAGTGAACGGGTTTATGGATGGAACTGAAGATCACAAGTTTCACAAGTACAAACATACTGCAAGATACTGCAAGATACTGCAAATTTTGCATACCGCAAATACTGAAACACATGCAACACAGCATCACTGCGTATGAAGTCAGTGAAAGTGATGGAAAGAACACAGTGTGTAATGGCTCAGTGAACCAGGTACAGTAAAATGCACAACTCAGACATGCAGGTAAGGCAGACTTAACAAGAAAAATGGACCTTTAAAGCAAAATCCACAATAGATGATTTGTCAAGGAAATTCGACTAAGAGATAGTTATGTATTTACTGCACTGGAGAGCTGATTATAAGGGTTCGGGAGCAGGTGCACAGGTGGATGTGGAGGTCAGGTGGTGCTGAATGGCAGGAAACACTGGGGACAGGGAGGAAATAACAGGCTCCGGCTGGCAGAGTGACCAAAAAAAGATACAAAATATTAAGAGTTTGTTGTAATACTTGTTCGTATCAGTTTTAGTGGAAACTAAATACGGCGTGAACAACATTATTATCCATCCACTCACAAGGATCTTGTCATTCAAGAACTGTAAAACTTTTATTTTGCAATTTGGGCTTTTTAAGCGCAACCATAAAAACAGCATGGTGTCCGTCGAACGCTAAGAACCGGAGACTGCTGCCCGCCAACTCAGAGCGAGGTTCATTTGAATATTCAGGGCTCTCTTCATTCCATGACTCATTTCCCAAAGGCATTACATATTGGCGAATTAAAATGCCACAGATGTTGCTGTCAGCCTTCTATGAATATCATTTTAGGTGTTCCTTATTGATGGGTTCTAGTTATAATTTGCAAAATGGCATCTTAATATTTTACTGAAAAAGAAAAACGGGTTAAACTCAGTGTGAACAGCAATTTTCTTGTCTGCAATGATGTGCTTTTAGGGCTTTGTGCAGTAATGAAAATGAGATCTCAACGCTATATAATATTCTAAGACTGCTGATGGAAATAGCAGCTGTGTTTTTCTCCTTTGATATTAAACATTTCATTTGATAAATCAGCCTGCAAAGGCATGTATTACCTGTTACTAGCCCACATCGAATTGAATTATATATTAATAGTTTATCTGGACATTATTTAAGACACAGGTAATACTAGGGTTTCCTAACGGGGGTGCAAAGTTGGAGAATATTTGTTTGAGGAAGTGAGAATAGGGTGCAATTTACATGTCACTATACATTATTTGTGTAGTGTACTGTATACACAGGTGCTCAACAGGTGCTACACTGGAAATATTACAGCAGGTTATAAAAATATTCTGCAGCTGAGCAGCAGTAAACACAAGCACCAACACATTGCCAATACAGCATATTGTCAGTATATAACCAGGGAGATAATAACACGAAGGGGAAAGTAAATAAAATATGTACATTACAACCCAGCATAAAACAGTTTTTATAAGATAATATTTGCTTCCCCACGTCTGTGTTGGGTTTTAGTTTTCTAGTTTCTTTTTTGCTTTGTCATGTAAAGTGTCTTGAAAAGTCCTCTATTAATAACATGTATCATTAACATCATAATTATTATAATTTGATTATTTTATTGTCCCCAACGAGCTCTGTGCACGAGCTAATTACAAGAAAATACTGCCTTTTGAGTTATGATAATGTGACAAGATGTCATCATATGTGCATGGAGACGAACGAGAGCCAAATGTTTGGTAAATAAAAAAGACAAAATAAAGTGTGGGTCTCCGGAGTATCTTCCTCTAAATAGGAGTTGAACCTTGAGAGCGACTGCACTCACGTTGGTGAAGTTAGTGTTGGTAGTCAAACGGTGCCGGGCTTCGAAATAAATCGGGCAGGGAAAACCTTACATCTTGTAAACTTATTTTAAAAACTAGTGCACAACAACTTGATTTTGCCTCCAGCAGTTGCATTCATAAATATTCCTGATTTCTGTATCTTTAAGTAAAAAACACGACATTTGAGAGAAACTCTGTATCGCTGTGATCAATTATAAAAACTGTCGTCACATGTACAGTAAAAATAGTTGAAACTGAAACATGGCTGTTGACGGTCAGATGTAATGTTGGTCTCACATTCTCTGCCAACAAGCCGGTTGACTTGAGCCAACTTTGTCAGACTGATGAGCTTAATAGACACAACAAAGGTCTGCTGAATTGTGGATCCAGTTGACAGCAGCACCAGCAGTGAATGTGTTTCCCAAAAAGTAAAACCATATTTCCTTTAAACCCACAACACTCGGGCACAAAATGTGGATCCTCGCACATCAACAACAGCTTTTTTCTGCCAGAGTAAACATTCGACTGCCAGCATAATGTTAGTAGGTCTATACTCTGCGTGTGTGTGTCTGTGTGTTGTGGCAGCCCTCCAGTCAGCAGTGCTAATGCCTGATGCTAATGCTGTGTATATAAGTGCGTGTCAGGTTGTTTTTTTGCTAATATTCTAATATGTTGTTCTGGTTAAGTTGTTTGTTCAGTTCTTGTAATGAAGCCAACACGGTGATCATCAGCAGCTGGATGAAACTAACTGAACACAATTTAATTAATCCCCTAATTTAAAAAATATGTATGCAGTTAACAAAACAGCGGAAACACATGTTGTTGTTGTTTTACTAAAAAATAGAAGTGATCATGGACATCTGTAGAGACAGAAAACTTTCAGTAAATTCTTCTGACTTTTAGGAAACTTTTAGCACATAATGGTGGGAAATGCTGATCGACACTTGTCCATAAAACCTTTAATTATTATGTATTTGTTATACCTTCCCCTTCTAGTTCTTAGAAGACTACCAAAACATCTGTTGGGATATCAATCATTCGTTTTCTCACTCTGTAGCTCAATAAACCAATCCCAGTATAATTTTCTCAGTTAAAAAATGGATCACAACAAACTGTTACCGTCCACACAAATTAACACGTGTCATGATTTTGAGCCGTCCGTCCCACAATTATTTTAGAAAATAAGGTCCATATAAAAAAGTAATTTCAGCAGAAGTGTCTTATTTTTCTACAGCCATCATTAAATGTTGCTCAGTGTAACTAAATAACTAAATATCAGTATTATAAAAGAAAAAAATAGTTAATTGAATCAGAGTCAAGTTTCTGTCAGGGCTGTTGTGATCAGAAATCCTTCGGTATTGTCAGTCTTTATGAGAGAGTTATCTGTGTTTTACAATGCATTTTGACAGAAGAGGTGACCTTACCTCTGTTTTTCTCAAAAACTGTACCGTAGAAAGAGAGAGAGAGAACTGTCGATATTAAAATGCATTTTGACAGTGTAGGTGACTCTACCTTTTGAGTGACTTCCGATTGAATGTTGGTTACAGCGAAGGCCGTTCTGCACAGCAATCCATTGAAACTGTCAGCAAAGCTTTTAAGGAACTGTTTTTTATGAGACTTCAGATGTGAGGCAGAATTGGAGGTGATCTTATCTCTATTTTTCTCAAAACCTGTAAAGTAGAAACAGTCAGATTCTTCTCCTCTTCTTGGCTGATGTTTCGGCGCAGTTTAAGTCAGTGTACGGAGATCGTCCAGTTTCTCCTTCAGCCCTTATAGAGGATTTAAAATGTTGCTGAAATACTTCCCTCTCTCTCCCTGCCTCACTTTTCCATTTTCATTCTCATATCTCTCTTCCCTCTTACTTTTCTCTCCCACTCCATCATCTCCTCCTACGTCTTAAACCTTTCATCAACAAATTATCCTCTTCCTCTCCCTCTCTTCGCTCTTTTTCTCTACCCTACTTTTCTTCGATTCCCTTTCACTCTCTCCCTCTGGCCCTCCCACTCTCTGTTTTCCTCTCTCTCCCTGTTTGCCTGCCCTCTCTTTGTTCCTTTCTGTTATCCTCTCTCACCCTCCCGTGTTCCCCTAACCATCCCGCCATCCCTTTCCCTCCCCCCCCCTCTCATCTCTCCATCAGGACTTGGAAGAGCGTCTCCGCCATCATCACCATGCAGAGCTGCAGTCTCTCAGAGAGGCTCACCGCCAGAGCATCGAGACGCTCAAACAGCAGTCAGAACAAGAGCTGCAAACACTCCGCTTTGAGCTGGAGGACGAGGGCAAAGCCATGCTGGGTAAGGTCTTAGAGTGTGTGTGTGTGTGGGGACATGCATTAAAAAGATTCACCCTCCCTTGACCTTTTAACACATTTTCTTTTTCAACAAAATTACTTAGGAATGCACAGATGTGGGGTTTTTCACAGAGCCCAGGTAAGGGACATGGAGGGGGCAAAAATCGAAGGTTGAAAAAAATAGAGATGTACTTTTGCGAGATCTCGCATACATGGCCCAATCCCAGTGTCCCCCCTAAGGCCTAAGCCCTGGACCCTCACGGACTTAATTGACCTGGTGAGTGCTCGAGTACGAGAGGCTGCAAGGGCTCAGAACGGTATAAATAGGAATTGGACAGCAATTTTTGAGAGATGCTGACAGTAGTTGTATCCTCAAGAGTAAAGACACACACACACAACTTATTTCAACAATCAATCAGCCATTAATCTATTAATAATCAGTCAGGAAATGTGTTGTCCTGCGAGTGGTAAAAGATCTTTGATGTTACTTTGTTCTGAGTTCTCAGTTTTTGTTTTTTACTCTTTG
>NTHP01000013.1:3543460-3568013 GCA_003416845.1 Oplegnathus fasciatus
AGGCAAAGTCTGCAGAAATGTGGACTCACGGAAAGTGTGTATAAAGGGCTCAAAAAAGTCTGCGAGAGAGCCCACACACACTTGACGATTTGACAGCGGGACAGCCCTAAGCCCTCGCGGATTTAGCGGGAACACGCCTCAAAGTCTGTTAGTGTGGACATTGGGATCTGTAGTTTTTGGTCCCAGTGTGCACTGATTTTACTGTGGAAACTGAAGTCATACTGAAAGAAAAAGCTGAAAAGTAAAGACTCTTTCCTTTCATGTAGTTAACAGTGATATAAGATATACAAATACAAATTTTTGTGTCCAAATGCAGTTGGGATTCAAGAAAGTACAGTTTAATACGGTTCGAATAATACAAAACATTTACAGGAGGCAACATAATGCCCTGTCACGGTCACATAACGAGCAATCAGTTAGCATAATTCTATGTGACCTTACTTGTCTTTAACACACGGGTGGTCTCTAATATGAACTCCTTTTCTTAAATCCTTCCTAAGTTCTTAGCAACAACTAGCTAGTTTCAAACTAGTGATTGCACAATTAAAACTTAAGAAATGTCTTAGCCAGTAAATACTTAAATAATGTGTAAATCAGTTCCTAGCAAGTCACTGAAGCATCGCAAGCTGTAGCATAACTGTCATCCACTTTGTAAACACTTGCATTATAACAAGGCTAACTTTGAACTTTAGAGCTGGTGCGACAGGATCCTGATGAGTTATTGTAGCTTCAAACTTCTGTTTTTCTTTATAATATTTAACTTTCTGGAACAAATCCCTTGAAAAGCTCATTGGGTAAACAACTCTACAGGGGGATTCTGTGGTGTGACGTTTCCATCATCTACTGTTCTTTATTTGAAGTTTTAAGTTAATATAAGACAGAAGCAGGCAGACATGTGAAAGATTTATGTTTTCACACGCTGTATTATTTATTGTTCATCTTTACAGAGAGTCCACCATTCATAGAAGTTGTAGAAGATCAAGAAATATAGAAATGTCGGAGGATATCACAGAATATTACAACCCAGCTCGCTAGGGGAAGGGGAAGCAACATAGAACCAGGTGTATTTGGTAAAATGAAGTTATTTAATCGCAAGGAACTTAGATAATTGACACAAACATGAGACAAACTACAAAGCAAAAAGGGCCTGTGGGTGCTGTTTAAATCAAATGTGTGCGCTATCAGTAATCAACACTATACCTGGCCCGGTGCCCAGGTAGTTCACGAGTACCTCAATACTAGTCTCACAGAGTTACAACAATTAACATCTAACAGTCTGAACACAATAACGAGATGCACGTTGGCAAGCTGTTCACTGAAAATCCCAGCCCCCTCGATTGCCAAGCAGGCCAAGCATTTGTAGCTTCTCAGCCCCCAAATTGCATCCTCTGGATTGGAGCGCTGGACCGAGTGCCGCTCCCATCAGGACCATCAAAACGCCAACCAGGAAGTGGAATGGGGGGGAACCTGACATGCGTACATGAAAAGGGTTAGACACATGGGACGGGTGTTGGCTGCAGCCGTAACACAGAACATAGCAAACGGGGCGCTGTATTAATTTGGTCAAATTCTCACATTTGCGTGCACATTTTAGGTAATGGACAATAACGAACAAAGAACTTCACAGAAAACTAGAATGATATTTTACATCGGGGCCACAGGGGAAGCTCTGTCCCTCTAATAATGGATCAAATACAAGACATATGGATATTCTTTGATTTGTGTGGCTTCAGAGGCAAAAATAAACTACACTCCCTCCATCACAGATTGCACTGTCCCTGCTTTCTTTCTTAAGTTAATGCATCAATTTGAGAAAATACTAAAATGTGTAGCCTGTGTTTTTATATGCAGCATAATGTGATGTAGGAAAAACAGTTACCCAATGGACTGTAGCACAATGAGAACATCAGCAGAAAGTCTAAGATAGACCAGCACGACTGGAAAGTGAAGTGAAATCTCAGTCTTACCCAGTTTTTAGTGCTAACACACCAGTACTGTGCTGTGAAAAATGGTCTTCCATTAACCTTCGTGTCACGGTCCTGACACTGGAGAGCTGCTTCCATCTATCTCTCACTTCCCACATCCTGACATCCTTTTATTACCCTTTTCCTCTTCCTCTCTCTCCCTCTCTTACTTTCCTTCATCTTCTTCTTCTTCTTGTGTATGAATGTGTGTATATACCAGGTTGTGAATTTTCTTCTTATTCTATATTTTCATGATTTAAAACACTGCAGTGGCCAGTCAGATATAGTCTCAGCTTTCACGGCTGTATTCCTTTATTCTGACATTTTAAATTGGTCTTATGTTCAAATAGAAAGCTAATAGCAGTATATGTTCCCTCTCTATGCTTCTCCAAACCGTTGTTTGCAATGAAAGGTGTTCATTGGAGTGAGGATTAAAGGCCACTTGGGTAAAGGCAGCCAAAGCACTCTGCTTTATGTGCAAAATAAAAAAGACTTAATTTATTTATTTTGTAATAAAAATGCCTTTTCATCTAATGAGGACTTTTTTGCAAGGTTTGAAGAGGTTTTTTTTTTCAACAAGCCTTAAGATCCCTGAATCTGAAAATGTGCAAACAAGCTTGTGTTATATATTCTGTACGAATAAAATATGACTTCTTGTGTCCTTTTCTTCCATTGCACTTCCCCATCAGCCTCTCTGCGATCAGAGTTGAACCACATCCACGCGTCGGCCATCGAACACCTGAGACAAACCCACCAACAGGAGTCAGCTGCCGCCAAGGTGGAGCTGGAGAAAACACTGGAGAACAACCGGACACAGGTAGGACTCCAGACATGTTGGGATGTTTATTTATTTAATGAATATGAATCAAAACTTAACAGCTGTACACACAAAAACTCTCGTCTTTAGAGCTGATTATAATACTCAGAACTCATCACCACCTTTATGTTTCTGTTGGCACGAACCGTCACTTGACCACTGCATGGAAACAAAGGTACTGTGGTGAATGACTTTCTAGTCAAGTGTGAATCCTCCCAAACACAAACCAGCATGCTTTCTTTTATTTCATGCTTGGAGTGAAGATTGTGTGATTAGAATAAATAAGATAATAAATCCACAGTGTGTAGACACCTCTGAATAGGCGTTCAGGTCTTCTCTTTCACACTATTAAACACATTCACCCGCAGTCTCCAAGGAAGCTATTCTAGTGAGAAACACAGAAAGAGTCTTAAAGCTGTACAATACATGCTTAACATTTACTGATAAGAAATTTAGAAAGTTGTTTGGAATGAAGCTGCTGACAGCTGATATTTGTATCGATGTTATATAGCTTAAAGTTATAATTCATAAGATTTCCATCCTGGTTAATTTAGCGACACCGACAGTATCTGTGGTTTCACAATTGGTCCTCTGGGGTCAGCAAACACTCACTGAGCAGGTATTTTGTCAGAAATACAACATAAGAGCAACTGGTGAATCTGTTTCCACAGTCTGATTTCATACTGTGTACAGTGCAAGTAGTTTTCTGCACAGCAGCGGGGTACAGTAAAGTTGGTTCTTGCCCACTGTGGCAAGAAACCAACTGTTTAATTCCTCCCTGTAATATTCAAAACTGATCCTCTGTCAAAAGACCTGCTGAAAATGACTGTTGTCTTGTTGAATAATTGTAGTTAGCGCTAAAAGCAGTGACAAATCAATTGTGTTTCCTGTGACTGCTTCACAATAAAAGCCACCCCACGTTTGACCAGTTGAATGCTTTTAATGTGAAGCATTAGCAGGAAGGAAGTGTTTCCATCAATACAGCTCTGACACTTTGTAAAGAGAGTGAACAGTAAACAGTGGCGCTGATATCAACGAGATACAATTGTTTCCTGCATGAAGACAATTTGAATCCAGAACGGGAATGGCGGACTCCGCCACTAACTAATTAAAGGTACTGTATAGAGATGTCATAATGGATACTGTACTGAAAATGCCGACCACTAATAGTGTCAAAAATGAGGTTGGATTTTATGGAAAGCTTGATCGGATTATAGCTTTCAAGTTTTACAGTTAGCCAAAGGTGGTGCTGAGCAATTAGTCGATTATTGATTAGTTCATCAACAGAAAATGAATCAACAACTATTTTGGTCATCGAATATGGAAAACTTGATATAGAGACAAAAAGTTTTTTACTATTTTCTGACATTGTAAAGACGAAACAATTAAATATCAACCGAAAAAAACCATCAGAAGATGAAACTGATCAGAAAAACATTTTAAGTGTTAGATTGTTCTGTCTTTTTTTATTTGTTTATTTTATGTTTACCTGTGCCGGCTGCTGAACAGAAATTAGATGGGGATGAAGACTGTGTGAGATGATGTAGCGTCACATAACACCTGCCGCAGGCTCACACACACACACACACACCACCCGGCAGGCTACTCTCTTACCATCTCGTGTAAATCTAACTAATTACCCCAAACTCCGTGGGTTCCTCTCTCATCACCTTGCGATACAGATGTTCTTGCAGAGAAGCGCAGCTGGTTGTCTTTAATACCCCCCCACATCCCACCATCAGTCCCTCTCATCTTTAGTTGCCACGGCAATATGGGAGTCGATAAAGGCTAATAGGCGAGTGTTACAGGCTGAACTGCCTGTCAGTCATGAGTCTGTAGGAATTACAGCAGAAACTTGAGTTCAGGTTTCAATCGCTCCTGCAGCGCACAAGCTTCTTTTGTACCCCCGAGTAGATTTAAGTTGAGTCACAGGCCTTCATTTAGTCAGATTTGTCCCAGGCACATGTAAACTGTGACTGATTATTTTTAAACCGAATGAGCTTTCATTTCTAGCGCTGGCTTCTGAAAAACACATTTTTCCTCAATGCAAACACACCCCGAATCCCATCATACACGTCACAAATCAACCAATTTAACAATTCACCTCAAACACTGGTACTTTTGGTAAAATATTCCTGAATAAATACTTTTTCCTCCTTTTTTATAAGATTACTTTTTGGGCATGTTTAACTTTATTTAATAGGGTACAGCAGAGAATCAGACATACAGTGTGAGGGCACGGAGAGAGAGGGGACGATAAGCAACAAAGGATTTGAATTTGGGAACATTGCAGTGATGTTATGTGTCTTGGGCAGGATAGGTCACTGTTCGGCCATCCTAATTTGAAAGGGACTTTATCCTTTCTGTCCTTTTACCATCTGCTATTATCTGCCTTTGTGCTTTAAAATAATCCATCAGATTTCATGGCACAAACTGTAATGCACCAAGTCAATTTCTTTTTGGGGAATTAAAGTTAAACTTGTAAAATGTAGTGCAAGAAACCAGAAGGTCTTATTTTTGTGTAATGATTTATGGATGTTAAAATGCTGCATGTACAAGGTTTAAATTCAGAGAGTTTGTGTTTACATTAATTCCTTGTTTACTCTGCCGCAGTACTAATGGCACATAATCTGAAACTTCCTGAGTTGAGTCATCAGAGTGGAAGAGCTCAGCAGCAGACAGTCGTCACGCTGTGTTAAATAATGTTTTTATACCTCCAATTACTTAACAGACGGGGCGGAAGAGGCTGATGAAGTACGGGGGTTGCGTGTGTGTGTGTGCGCGTGTGTCTCTGTATGTGTTGTCATATGTCTCCCTGGAGATACTTAACTTGTTTGATCTAACAGAGCTGTCTGATCAATTATCACATCATCAGCATCTCCTGACATCCAATGTCTATTCTGTTCTATTTTCATGATATTCTTCTTTTGATATTGTTTTTAGTGTTTGTGACAAAGTGTTTCTTTCTTCGTTTTTATCAATTTATGTAAAGTACTTAGACGTTGTATTCTCTTGCATCTCAGTCCAGTATTTTAATATTTCACCTCATCGTTCGTTGCCTCTCCTCTCTCTTTTTTGCATTAAATGTGCAATTGTGATTGGGATGGTGTGGGTTTTGAAATCCAGTTGTTTATAATGGGCAGACCTGATGGTGGCCAAGATATTTTGCCAATTTCCAGTCATTCTAAAGCTTCTTAAAACGTATTTTCTCTCAAGGGTTTGGTTTCAGAGTGAAATTGGTTATTGTGCTTTCCGAAGTAGAACAAACAAAATATAAATATAAATGTAATATAAACCTGTATTGTTACTGTTAATGAATTAACCCTTCATATAATCATGTTTAGTGTCCTTGAGAGAGATACTTTTTGATGGATTAAGTTGTTTTTGCATCTTTACCAATTTGATAGATGCTCAATTGTAGCGTCTTTTTAGGAGAATATTCACTGTTAATAAAAATATGACTAAATTATTAGTTAACCTGAAATAATACAGGTGGCGATAATGAGAAGTGTCTGCTGCCTTCCTCTCAGACTGCATACAGCCCTAACATCCTCCAAAAATAAGATAGGGCGGCTTGTATGTAGCCTGAGAGGCGAAACCCAGGGGGAAAACGTCCATAAAACCCCACCCACTTCCACTTCAACTAGTGAGGAGAGCACATAAAAAACAAATGAAGAAATCTTTCATGAAAAATAACTGAAACTGCTCTAACTTTGGCAGAAAATAGTGTTTCGTGAATCAAAGAGGACCTTTAAATTAGGAGTTCAAGTCAGATTCATTATTTGTTATTTCTATCGGTCATACTGGACGGATGATACCGACCGCAGTAATGTCCACCCATCATCCTCAGTAGAAAATCAGGAAATCACACCCTAATTCAGTTCAGAGATTCGTCCTCGTCTGATAAATATTTGAATAACTTATTTTTCAAAGACTTAAAAATAAGAATAGAGAGGGGCTGGCAAAAGAGCAAAAAAAAATGGTGCGCATCTTCTCCTTTACAGTGCTGTTTGTTTATTTAACTAAATTGCTGGGAGTGGAGGGGAAAGTGAGATTACAAAAAGAGATGGTGAAAGACAGAAGAGAAAGTGGTGATAGAGTGACAGTATGGGAGAAGAAACGAAGCTCTGTGCTCCAAACTAGCCCACAGTCAACACCAGCAGTTTTATCTCACCGGTCGTCTGCCATGAATGTGAACATAGAACAGAGATATCTGCTGTAATGTGATTAGATTAGACCCAGTGCATTACATATCCTTCGAATAGCCCTGAATGCACTGAAAGGAACCAATTTTGGTTTATTTTCTTCTTTCTTTGTTCCTTTCTTTTCTTTTCTTTTCTTTTCTTTTTTTTTGCTTGTTTTTTTTTTATTTTGCGCCTCCTCTCTCCCCAGAATATAGCCAGGAGTTTGACGAGATGGAGAATGAAATGAGTAAATGAGTCATTAAAGATTAATTTGCCCTGTCCTCATTGTGCTTAATTGCGTCGCTAGGTTTATTGACAGCAAAAATCAGCCAATGACATTAAATTAAATGTTGAGGGACAATCAGATACAGACAGATCGTGAGAGAGGAGTTTGTGACTATGAGGCTATTATACAAGATTATGGCTTTTGGATATATGAACATAGCCCTTGGCACAGATTGTTATAGAGGCAAGTGGAATGAGATTTTTGCAGAGTGGGGAATCATTAGTGGACAGTAACTCGACAATATTTCATCTAATTCTGATGGAGTTAAGTGGCCCTCCACTGGGAGTCCTCAGATCACATCTTTGCCTTTCTTTGCCTCTTCATTCAAGTCTCTAATCATAATGATCAATTTGGCAAACAAGACCCTCTCTGCTTCCCATCATGATGTGGATTATAACACTGAACTTTGCAGTTTTGCATGTTGATGGCCGGTTAATGACAGCATAAAACAAGAGGTGCATAAGATCAGAAACTCTCAATTGAGAAGGACCCAAAGTATGCTGCACAGCCTGTCACTTGTACTCACTTTGTTAACAACATTTCAGTCAGTTATCTGGTCAAATTCAGACCAAAACATTGTTCATAAAATGTGACAAGCAATACGCAGTGAAGTAATGTCTTATTTTTAGTGTCTGGTTTTCGTGAAATGGTTAGGGTTAGAGGGGCAGACAAATTCAGATCAGTTGTCCATCTTTCTTTGCACTTTTGGGTTTGACGTTTTCATTCTTAATCTCATGTGTGGAGCAGAAATTGTATCCAAAAAGATAAGGTTGGCGTCAGGTCTTTTCAGAAATCCCAAGAAAAGACCTGAATTAACAGTTTGTTATGTGGGGACTATTTTCAGCCAGGGATTAATACACATTTGGTGCTCTAATGAGTATTAATGGCAGCAGGACAGTGTATGTGGGATTGAGTCAAAACTCACTACAGTGCCCATATTCATCATAATTAAAAAACGTGTCACCCAGTGCGACAGTGTGGCTCATTCATCTGTTTTTAATAGTTTCTGAACAACAATGGAGCTCCAAGGAATAAAACATATATTAGGCTTAACTTATATCAGACATCTCTTGTTTGTGGGATCAATTCATTGTTGGTTTCATTGTTTTTTTATGGGATTTGTCAACAATAAGGAAAATACAGAATATTGCCAGTCTTATCCTTTAAACTGGATGCGGTTCTATTAACAACAAACACTTCTTAATAAATCAGGACTGATATCTTAAGGATTACAACTTTAAAAACCATAATGTCACACCAAGTTTTAGAGGTAGTGAGTCACTTATTTGAGCGACATCTTTATACTGGACTCACTGTAAAGTCAGGCAGGTTGTCTTCGTGTGGGTGTTTGATTGAACCTACGCATGTTCACTCCCACCCTGTGGAGAAAATCACTTGTTCATTTTCTCACTTTCAAATCACGACTAATATAAGCCAGATCTTGTGTCACTGTGGAGCGCAGAAGAAAAGAGCAGCTCTGCGGGGCGTCGTGAATAATTTGGATAGTTGGTCATTGTTTACGGGGACGTCATTCAGTGATTATGAGAAGTTTTTGTCACATTTGTGAATGAATTGAATCTTTTTTTCAGCTGACTCACTTTCTTTACAGGGTACAGTTTAGCAGATTGCTTTGCGTTAGCCACCAACACTGCAACACTCCCTCTTTACACATAATAAACAGCAGACCACCAATCAAAGGTCTAAGAGTAGTAATAAAGTCAAGTGCAATACATATTGTGATTCATATAGGAACCACACAGCGCATTCACGGTAACAGCAAGAGTGGCCTTCGTCTACACATTATCTATGATTACATAGATAATGTGTACTGGACAGTGAATGATAATGAATATTACCAATCATTGTCAGTTTACCAGCATTTAACAGTCAGTGTGGAACTTTGACTCACTCATTGTAGATTAATCATCTCTCATAGTTATGAGTCCTGTTTATGGTGTCCATCAGAAACAGTGGCTCCTTGAATAGACACGTTTCAAACACACATGCAGAAACAACATTTAATCCAAATTATAGTTTCAGTTTATTTGTCATATTTCATAATACAAGTAGAGACAATAGTCAATATCACACCAATATACTGAGTTCCCAGCTGTACTTGCACTAAATCCTATGTTTTTGAAGTTCATCATCTTCAGTTTTTGTTCAGACTGTTTCAGAAAGGTGTTGATTCACCTCTATGGTCACGTTAAGGCTGTTATTTGTGATGCTATTGAATTGTATGGATTATATTAACAATTTGTCCACCCACATTTACATAAATATAGAATTTTACATACAATTTTAAAGTACATTTATGAAGAAACAAAAACTCTTTTAAGAAGCTTCACTGGTAACTGCAATGTCACTGTGTACTGTGCAATTTCGCAAAGACAGATTGCTTTATAGCATGAAGAAGCCAGTTTTGTTTACACAGCAGTATTCAATATCCATTGTCTCATCTATATAGTTTCATCCTCAGGGTAGTTTCTCATTAAAATGGGTAAAAGTTTAAAAAGTCTATTGCCAGAGCATGTTTGGTTTCCCTCAAAATGTACGAATAACCCTTCCAGTCTACTCTGAAAGTTATCACTCACAATGCCTCATAAGTAATTCAGCAAAGCTGTACACAGGTGAGACACAGGTCCGCCTCGACACCACGAGTGACAGCGGATTTTATGGTTCTGAGACGAGACCAACAAGACCAGCAGTGCCCTGCTATTTCAGACTGATACTAAACCAAACACCAAAATAAGCTTGGTGTTACTAGATTAAGACATAAGACAATAAGAGACTGTAATTAGAAACCTGACAAATAACTCTTTAAACCATGAAAATGAACAACACTGATTTTTATTTTTGTTATCGAACCCCTTCCTAGGAGCGTGAGCTGTTGGGCCGGATCACTGAGCTGCAGGAGGAGGTCTCCAGGAGGAAGAACCACATCGCTCAGCTGGACCACCAGATCCACACACTCAACGAGAATATCAGCACTCTGACTAAAGAGCTGGAGCTCAAGGGCAAGGAGGTGCTCAAGATCCGCAGCGAAGCCAATCAGCAGATCAGGTATGACTCAGCAATCAGGAACACAAAACAATACAAAGCAATACAATACTGAAAAGAAAGCGTTGGTTCAAACATCACTTCATAGACAATGAAGAGAGTTTGATGCTTCCTTGGAGCTCTACTGATTTGAGTCCATGTGATGTCTAATAACACTTGACGAGGGCAAAATAGAGCAGAAGTTTGTTACTACTGACCTTCAAAACTTTTTCAAACACTCCCTGGTTCAGCTATCCAAGCCATTCAGACTATAAAGTGGTTTCCTTTACGTATCAAGACTGTCTCACTTCACCATTTAAGATAGACTAGATAGTAATACGCTCGTTTTGTTTCATATTTGTCAAGTTTAAGTTATTGCAATTGAAAGAACAGATTGATTTGAATAACCCTGCCAGTTTGGTGCATTCATGTGCCATCATGTATATTAGAAAAGTGACTTCTTACTCTTCATATCCTTTTAAAAGCCAGTAGCTGCCAAACTGACATCACCCTTTTTATCCATGTCCGATACGAGATGTGTGCTCTGAGTGTTTTCTGTGTGTCAGATTTTGTTTCTGTCCGTAACTGAAATATTCATGGTCACACAGTTGGACTTTGCATCCTCGTCTCACAGACCCGTGTGTTCACAGTGCTATTTGTCTTAATACACTGTAACCTGGCAACCAAACTACTGAATATATTTCCCATGAATTCAGAGTGGTTGTCCTTGAGTTCCCCATTTTTTAATTTCTTTGCCTCCATTTTTCAGTAAGCACTATGTTTTTATGTTCTGGCTCCACCATGAGAGCCTCAGTTCAGTTACCAGTCAAATAGTATGGCTCGTATGATGTCTTTTTCTGTGAATTTCCTGTTGATACAGTTTGACTTTGAGTTTTGAGAACCAGGAATTTAGGTTTAAGTTCTATTAAACAAATATTTCAGCATTCTGGGAAACACTCGCATTCGCTTTCTTTCCAAGAGTTAGATGAGAAGATTGATGTCACTCTCATGTCGATGCGTTAAATACAGAGCTGGAGCTCAGAGGCAGTTAGCTCAGCTTAGCATAAAAACTGGAAGTGGGGAAAACAGCTAGCTTTGCTCTCTCTGAAGTGTGTTCAATACACGTGATTATACACGAAGTCAACTGAAATACCATTTTTTGGGCTTCGAAGCTTCAGTGAGAATCACCCACGCATGGTTGTGATTAGTTTTAAAGGTTATGTAACCACTGTTCCTACAGTGAAAGGTTTACATACATTATTAACTACATCATCGTAAACTTTTACCTTTTTAGCTGTGCCTTTTTATCTTTACTAGTTAACGTTAGCGAGCTGTAGACTGGAGAAAAAAATCATTTAATTCACTCAAAGGCTACCGGCAACTTTTAAGGTGGAATGTTTTCTTGCATGTGTTACCTTTCCAGCTTCGGTCCTCCGAACCGTAGTTGTAGTTCTGGTTTCTTCAGGCTGATTCAACTGGCTTTAGCCTGGCTCGTCAGTTAGCTGGTAACCAGCCTCTGCAGTCCGAACAAACTCTGCTTTGAAGAACAGTCCGGAGACGTTGGGGTAAAACAGGTGCTTTATTCACTCGGTGCAGCGAACACAATACATGACCCTTTTCACAACTGCTTTACTTGAACCAGAGCTTATCTGGACACTTTCTGCTGACTACTTTAACTTAACAACCCATGGAAGCATGCGCTTCACGCTGTCTGCCGCACATACAGGTGCTTTACTACACACAGGAGAGACTCACCTCCCATAACATGCCAGACTACATCACATGCATACGTCACCCACAAGGCCGCCTTGTGCCTAAAAAAAATATCCGAATCCCAAAATTGAAAACCGAATACCTACCCGAACGAACGAATATCCAAATAGTCCCTAGTCGCAAATTAAAGACATGCCTGCGCCAGTTCAAAATGTTTCAAGAGTGAAAAACTCATGCTTATCCCAAGGCTTTATGAACTGCTTCATAATTGTAGAGAGACGAGAGAAAAAGGGAGCGAGACTGGAGGGGAATAACAGAAAGAACTGGAGTTCCTAGGAGTTGCTCGCTAGCTTACGGCTAATGTCTGTACAGTCGGTACATTGGGTGTTTGGGGCGAATGAACACGGACTGAACAAACGGTCCAGTGGTCAAATTTGAACGACTAAAGCAAGGGCAAAATCTGTTTCACTTTCTGTCTGAACACACCTTAAAGCTCACTAATTAACAAGTTGTATCTTGTGTGTTTAAGTCGTACACAAACAGGAATGGAGAATAGAAGATTTGTGGTTTTAGAGGGAGCTACATGTTGTAACTATTTCTTGATGAACAGCTGTTTATCCATCCCGCTAACACTTCTGTTTACCCCCGGTTGTCATTTACAGATTATTGTTTGTGTACGGGTTAAACAAAGGAGACATGTGTTATTTGGCCAGAGGGGTGTTGGTAGACATATATTTGAACTTTGGACAGAGCCAGGCTAGCTGTTTCCCCCTGTTTCCAGTCTTTATGCTAAGCTAAGCTAATCACCTCCAGGCTCTAGCTCCATAATTAAGGTACAAACATGAGCGTGGTATCGATCTTTTCATCTCACTCTCGGAGAGACGGTGAATATGAGTATTTCCCAAGATGATGAACTATTCTTTTAGGTGAGTAACAACAGCAACACTGACATTGCCTTGACATTTCCACACACTCAACCCTTTCTGCTCTGGGTGGCCCCTGTCATCAGCGCATGTTGCTGAATTTGACTTCTCTTGTTATTCTCGGATGACGATAGTTTCTGCAATCCTACTCCTGCTCCAGTCCTGATGAAAACACACCGACATGAAAGAGAGAGAAACACCAAACGAGGCAACTCAGCCTCTCTCTCTCTCTCTCTCTCTCTCTCTCACTGTCTCTGTCTCTCTCTCGACCAGTGTCAGGAGCCCATTGATTAGGAGATGTGAAGGTTATTTAGGGTAAAAGCAAAATGGAATCTATAATCATATTGTTCCCTGCGGCATGTTATGAATTTTTTAAAGTGCTGTATGGCTAATGTAGTCCAGCTTCTCATTAGAATCAATCTGTAGCCGTGGATTTATGTGTGTGCGTTTGGTTTTCCTGCATGTGTGTATGTTTGATGACTGCTCCCCTGGTGCTTTATTCTCTATCCTTAATTCATGTGCTGCTAGCCGTTATGTATATGCGTCCTCTCTCTCTGCTGGCAGGCCCATGCGCAGCACATTTCTCCTTCTGTTACGTAACTCCCCGTCTGAATCCTGGTCACAGGGATAAAAATAGGCTGATAAATAAATAAAGAGGAAGCAGAGAGAGATAAGATGTGCGCCCCTCGGGGAGAGTTGGCCCAGTCAGAGTGAGAGGCAGACAGACATCCATGTTTCTCCTCCATCCTCCTTCCTCCATTCCTCCCTCACATCCCTTTCATCAGCCTTTTTCTCCTCCTCATTTAATTATCATCATCTTTTATTCCCATTTTCCATCATCCTCCTTTCTCTACAGCGCCTTTCCTCCCGTAGCAAAACCTTCTGCATTTGCAAATTGAGCATATTTGATAAGAAGAAGAATGTGTTACACACTTTCTGTGCATATGTTTTGCATTATATGTACATCAAGTATACATACATGTCATATTTTGCACTAAAGTCATACCACACTTATATTTTGGTGCATTTTCATATCGTCTTATTGTGTCTTGCTGTTATTTTGCGCAAACTCAAAGTCATATTTCTATCATAATTACATTCATAGTATGTTTTCATGCAATTATGTTCCAGGAACTCATTCTGTGCATCTGTCTCCCATTTCTAATCTCGCCACCGTTTCCTCTGTGGAACAATCCATTATGTTCGGCTCTCCTGGGAGAGACGGACAGAGAAGGAGAGTCTGCAGGTCCTGATTAAGTCTTAAAGGGAAATGTCACCCATTTGAAAATAAATAAATAAAATGTGTGTTGTTCCTGAGCCACCAAGGACGTTCTGGACAGTGGTTTTGAACATGCGTCACTCTGTCCTAAAGCTTGAATAGTGATGTCACTGGTATGGCTTCATTCAAACGGCTTCATGAATAGGAAGTTTGTTTGTTTGTTTGTTTTTTGTTACAACATGTGGCGTGATGTGATGTGACATATGGGGTAAAAATTGGCTGTTAATCAAAAATAAGACACAGAACAGCCATGGTCACTAAATTTAACATGATACAGTTTGTCTGTTTGTTTTATAAAATATGTAACAAAGTGTCCTTATATACAACCTTATGAACAGCAAGATACAGGTGAGAAAAGCCTAGACGTCAGTGGTTGAAAGTACATTTACTCAAGTACTGTACGATACTTGTACTTAAGTTGAGCATTTCCATTTGATGCTACTTTATTCTTCACTAAATTTGAGGAGGAAATATTCTAATTTTCACTCAGCTACATTAATCTGACAGTAACCAGTTACTTTACTGAAAATATTATTTTGAAAACTTTTAAATGAACATATTAAACATGGTGGATTGTTGTACAGTAAGTTATACTATCTTACAGTATATAACTATTCAAACCATGACCAGCTGCAACACTAAAAAAAGTAATAATAATCCAATAATATAATGTAATAATGATACCACACTAAAAAGGGTCATTCTGCTGCCTAATGAGTACTTCTACTTTTCATATTTAGTAAAAAGGTGATAATACTTCTGTACTTTTACTTAAGTAGAGCTGCGACGATAAGTCGATTAATCGATTAGTTGTCAACTATTAAATTAATCGCCAACTGTTTGTCATTTTTTCAGAAAAAGTGTCCAAATTCTCTGATTTCGGCTTCTCAAATGTGAATATTTTCTGGTTTCTTCAGTCCTCTATGACAGTAAACTCAAACCAAGACATTTGAGGACACCACCTTGGGCTTTGGGAAACAGTGATCAACATTTTTCAGCATTTTACAACATTTTCTGACATTTTGTGGACCAAACAACTAATCGATTAATAGAGAAAATAATCGACAGATTAATCGATAATGAAAATAATCATTAGTTGCAGCCCTAATTTAAAGCAGGACTCACTTGTAATGTAGTGTTTTTACATTATTCAATTGCTACTTTTACATAAGTAAAGGATCTGAATACTTATTCCACCGCTGCAAAGCTTTGACTTATTTTTTATATCAGGACACGTCAGAGTGTATTATTGCTCTTATCCTACTGCCACTTACTAAGAGAAGTCTGTTCAAATCGTCATCCATTTTTTGTAGAGTAGATTGTTTGTAGCCAGTTTAACTTGCGGTTATGCCTCCAAGCCAATCAGCAGCTTCAATCTTCTCTCAGATTCTCAACTATCTGTCCTTCTCTCTCCCCAGGGCTCACGAACAAGAGTTGACGAAGAGGCACGAGAGGGAGCTCGCCGAACTGAGCGCCGTCCACAGCAGAGAGACGCAGAACATGCTGTCAGACTTCAACAAAGCCCAGGAAGTGCTCAAAGACAAGATCTCCGCCCTTCAGATACTGTATGTACACACTGTGAACACACTGTGTGCTTGTGTGGTCTTCAAACTGCTATGCGACAGCGGGGGTCTATGGCACAGAGGAATAACACTCATCTAATTCTTACCTCATGATTGCCATGTGCGCAGGTCAACCTATTCGTCCTAGATAATGTAATTGTGTCCCATCAGGTGCCAAGTGGAAGCTTAAAACAACAGACAAGTTCTCTCTGGGGAGAATAGCAGACGACGCATTCACACCTGCCTGAACACTTCTCTTTTCTTCTCTACAGATTTAACTCTTTTCATCCACGTCTTCTACACTTCTACATCCTCTCCTCCAGTCAAGTAGAGGATCAAATACAGGAAAAACAAGTTAAACACTGTGCTTTTCTTTTATTGTCCATGCAGTGACCCACAAGGTCACTGCGTCATATAGACAATTAGGGCATATCTAAACACACATACAGTTGTTAGTCAAATAGGAGCAGGCTCATCCACGCAGACTATTTTTATTTTCATATGCGTCAGGTGAAGTGGAGTATAAATAGGAGGCTGCTGTGATGAATTATTTTCTTCTCAGCTAATCATATTGCTTGTGTCATACGTTATAAACAGCTGCACCGAGCACGGCGGTGCGTGACGAAAACTGGCTCACCATGAAAGGCAGCACCAAGAGAGATTTACCGGTGCACCTTCGATCTGTACCAGAGCTGCATTCTTCTGGAAAACAACGTATTTCCATTTTTCAAAACAAAGAAAAACACAAAAAGATAAAAATGACTCCATGAAATCAAAGATAAAAAGAAGAGAAGCACAAATGCCAGCATTGTCTAGTGCTTCTGATTCCATATGCATGTGGCGTAATGTGCCTTTATGCACGCTCTCACACATGGTTCTGTGGTTTGGAGTCTTTGATTAAAAAAACGCTGCCCAGACTTTGGCAAGTCTGTGTTTTTCAGACAACTAATTCCAATTTAATGAAAGATTGATATCAAAAGCTTTCAGTTTATGACTGATAAAATCCCAGGTTTCATACCCTGGATTTCCATTTGTCTTGACTGCTGTCTGCAGTCCTGATGTGCATCAACGTCGCTGCGTCACATAAACTGTAACAACTGTCCTGTCTGCCCGGAAATGTTGGTTTTCGAATGTAGTGAGCTGAGCCTGATGTCTTCATCTGAACATTGTTGTGATTTGTTCATGTGTTCAGTCCAAACAGTGCCATCGTATTGCCGTTCTCGCTGTCATCTTAACTGAAGTATAAACCACGGAGGAAACGCTGCTTTTCAAACAGAGAAGATTTAGTGTGGCAATCAGCCTTTAAGCAGATGAGCACAAAGCAGAATTCATCAAGCATCAAATAAAAACATCTCTTACTCCCAAAAATGCACCAAATAAAATTCTGGCTATTGTCAGTGCTGTTGCCAGGATTTTAGAACTGAGACATCTTCAAACTGACTACCAAAAAAACTATTCATTCATTTTGTCTCTCCAAATTCTGTTTCAAAACCTTTTCCACACTGCCAGGATGGTATTCTTAATATTCTATTTGTTGTATATAGTTTAATTTACGTTCATATTTACTGTCTAAATGCAATCAAATGTATAGATCTTTCTTCTAAAAAAAGAATCATACTTGAAAACCCACCATGATAAAAACCCCCATATTCTCAGACATCACCTTTTTGTTATCAGTGGTAGCTACGGCTCTGGCTTCCCATGAACTAGTCCCATTGTTCTGCTTTCTTGACTGGACTGGTTGGTTTGCCTGATTTGCTTCATTGCCTCAAGTTTGACATAATGTGTGAGGCAGGTCCCTTTTTAAACGTAAACATTTAAGTAGTGAAATGAATGTGTATTCCGGTCTTCCTGCCATTGTCAGTGGTTCCCAACTAAGAACTAGAAACCAGTGGACTCAGTGGAAAATAAAAAAACTGCCATAATGGGAACCTGTGAGAACATAAGAATCAGTCACCTTTAAATAAATCATTTAGTTCCAACCAAAATCTACTAAAAATTTACCTCTGTGGTATCTGCAAACACCCTGAATTTTTACTATAAAACAGTTTAGAAGGACAGTGATGTAGGATTGGGAGTATGATGGTTTTAAAACAATATGGAAAACTAGAGCTCAACCCTCTTGGGTGGTCGGACTCCTGTAGCCTTAAAACATCCATTACAGATGAACTATACATCATCAAACTCAGCTGTACAGTATGTATGTACTTGCAGTCTACATATCAAATATCAGTTAGAACTTCCTCATTTATAGATATGTAATAAGGATCAAAGGCATTTATCTTAGCAAATAATGAATAATTTCTTTTATCACTGAAGATGAAGAGGGAGACATATATTATTGATGACATGCAGTGAGAACACTGTAGGAAAGAGAAGGTGTGAAGCAAATGCTGTAGTGTATCTGTAGGGTGAAAGAATACAAGAGAAAGCTGCGGGGATGCTGTATGTTGAGGTTACAACTAAAGAGAGTGAGGAGAAGAGTGTGTATGGGATGTGACGTGAATGATTGCAGGTGAAAACAGAGGCAGAGATTCGGAGAGGAAGATGGATGGAGAGAGAAAGAAAAGAAAGAGCTGAAAGGTAAGTTTTTGCCGGTGGGCAGTGGATGATGCCAAGTCATGAAAGAAATGAACTAAACCAAACTTCAAGAGGAAGTTGCAGAGATGGACAGAGGACAACAGATAAAAACAGAGTGAGATAAAGAAAGAAAAGTCATATGGAAAACTGTGTGGTGCGTGTGAGAGAGTCAGGAGATCTGCAGCGAGCTAGCATCCTCTTCAGAGCTGACCTCCTTTTAGTCTGACTCAGCTGAGAGCGAAGCGCCACCTGCTGGACTGAAGAATACGCACATCCAAACAGAGCATGTACATGAGTCAAAAGTACATTTTATAGCCATGGTTACAACTACAAAAGAAAACACCACATTAAGACACACAGTATTACACAAGATCGATAGTGAAAGAGGGTCAAGAGTCCAGTCTTATACAGCGGACCTCATCCTAAATCAACAATATAAAAATATACAATTGTGCCAAGTTTTACTTTTTAGTCAAGTTCTTACTTACTAAACACTTTTGACAACACAACTCAAGGTCCATTTATTAGCTTTTTCTGGAGATTTCACCCTTCACAGTCTTTATTGGAGGATGGAGTTTGCTCAGATATCTTTATCAGATGGATGTGCTGACATTTGAGCTTAGTGGTTGTCATGGTTTCATTCATAGCACTTTTAGGATTTGTCGTCTGCGTTGGGTTCTTAATCTCAATTTTTAGCCACGCTAGCGGTGTGGTTCTAGGGATGGCAGCGTCAGTCAGTCGGTCAGTCGGTCAGTTGGTCAGTCCACCAGTTTGGTCCAGACTGAAGTATCTCAACAACTACTGGATGGATTGCCATTAAAGTTTGTACAGACATTCATTGTCCCCAGCAGATGAATGTTACAGACCACGTGACCATGAGGTTGACCTTTATGGTTTTGGGTGAAATGGCAGCTGACAGCTATTGGATGGATTTGCCACAAAATCTGATTCAGATATTCATGTTCCCCTTTGGATGAATTGTAATAACTTTGGTGATCGCTTAACTTTTTAACATGCCAAACTGAGATGGTGAACACGGCGAACATTATACACGCTAAACATCTACCTGTTAGCGTTGTCATTGTTAGCACGTTAGCATGCTGATGTTAGCATTTAACTGTGACATTTTATAGAGTTAATTTAAAACTAGCTAAGATCAGCCAGCATGAGTGTGACAAGCTTTCCAATCTGTTTTGTTGTTGTTGTTTTGTCAAAATGAGTGCATCTCCTGAAGTGATTAAAATGAGCACTCTTTTTAAATTTCTTGTTTGTGCAACTGATACTATCACAAGCACAATATTTAGATAAAACCTGACAAGAAAACTGAATCCTTGACTTGATCAACGATGCTAAACTTTGTAAAAACTGTCAGAATATCTGCATACTTCAGTATACTCATGATAAAAGTAAAGTGGGGTGAGACAGTCTGTACAGTGAATTAAGTTTACAGACTAAACATGTAGTGAAGCAGTTTACTTTCTGTGTTATTTTGACCAGCTTTCTGGGACAAATTTACTTTAATGGTCAGCAGTTTTTATTTTCTGGCAGTTTCTTCACTTTACCCAGTATAGAGGCATTTTTGGAGCTGTCCTCAGAGATGTTTTCCATCTAATTAACTAAAACACAGATCTATCTTAACCACCAGCCCTGTCCCTTCCTACCTAATTAATCACCGTGGTGACGACAGCCTCGTCCCTCTCTACAAATCCCTCTCCCTAAACAGCCACTGAGAATGCTCCACCCTTTAAGTTTCATGAATATTTAAATATTTTGTCCTGCGTTCGTGCCTTGTTGGTCGGTCCTCTGGGAGTTAGAAAGCATGTTTGTTTGGGTTTTGGTCGTCACGACAACGAGAGACGCAGTTTGTACTCACGTCTGTAGTCACATCAGCAATGTTCCAGCTTGCAAGTGTTGAAATCATACACCTGAAACATGATTACAGTCAACACTTTAACAACAGTTCTCAAATCAGTGTGTAAAGTATATTAAACTGCAGGTAACCATAGCAACAGTGCTTCTGCTTCCTGCTACCTCACCAGTTAAATCCCACCGTTTGCAAGATTAAACGCGACTCTTTGGATGCCGAGCGAGAACCTTTAAACGCTCAAAACAGTTATTTCTTCTCAAATGGAGCAGACGGCACAGTCCAGGAGCCCAGATTCATCATGACGATGAAGGTGATGGAAATTTATGAAGCTTAATGTGCCTCTTTCCTGTGGTTTGTGGGATCTCATGAGGATGAAGTACAGTGCCGTCGCACAAATCACACAGCCCTTTAAAAGGTGTAGCTGTCTCTGGCATGTGTAGATAGTGCTGCGCAGCCTTTCTTTCTTTTTTCTTCTTGTACTCTTCTTTTGTCTTGCACCACCATTTTCTTAATGGATCATGTACACAATCACGCACTATGACTTGCCCGGGGACGGTCCCTCGTCCTTTATTGTCCATTATTTATTATATTTGTGCACCTCAGAGTGGATTATCACACTTCTAAGATAGCCACTTAATCAAAGGGAAAAGGGAGTCTGTGTTTAAATCTTCATACATATTTGATGTTTGTTTGTAGTCACTTTAAGTCAAGGTTAGGTTTGCGTAATCAGTGTTTATTGTTTTGAATTAGCATGAAGGTATTTTCAGACAGTGAGGGACATTGTTTCCAATGATGATGTAGAAGCCATTTTTACTAGTATCTAAGATTCTTGATTTCTACACCAGTGGAGACGACATCAACTAACAAAAACAGTCTGAAAGCAAAGGATTGGGCCAGTAAACAATGTTTACTGTATTAGTTAGTTAAACTTCCTGTATTCATTGTGTCATATTGCTACGCTACAACCTGCTATATTTGTCTACTTGATGAGATGGAGATGTGCCCAAGTTACAGGGCAACACCAACCACTGAAAGTACCTTTACAGTTAGCGTCCGTGTTCTTTAAGGTCATTGTTTTCGCAACAAAAGGGGAGAATCATTCATGTAATTAAAAAAACACAACATGTGGTCCAGTGAGTTTTCTAACGCTGCCAGTAACTGCAGCAGCAGCAGCAATGAGAGAAAATGACAAAACACGACCAGAAGGCAGTGAAGACAGCAGAAGCACTTACCCAACACTTCCTCTTGACCATCGGTCACTGTCAATTTTGGGTTATACTAAATCCCAGCACCTTGAAAACAGACACCACCTTCACCAAAAATGAACTACTTCCAGAAAATCATACAAACAGCTTTGGTGCAGCTGTTCGGAGCAGTAGAGTCTGTTTGATATCTCTTATCAGCTCAACCATGCAGTGGATAGATGTGGATCCCTCCCCTGCAGGTTGTGTTGAAGAAAATCGGTTTGATGGCTTGCATATCAGCCGAGCAATAGCAGGTGCATTTGTCCAATCCCTGGAAATATTCTGTTCATGAGATCTTAGACAAACCCAGAAATATGATGAATGCCATGGGTGACAACGGACTCCCTTGCCTTTCATGTGTCACTGACACTCCAGCTGGGTGTGACAGAGGGTCTTCCTGCTCAGTGAAGGGTTGCTGATGTGGCAGTCGGGCGTAAAATAGTTGGACACTGAACACTTGGCCTCCGTGTGCTCCTGCCCAGAGGAAATTCAGCTACAGTTCAACCAGCTAGTACGAAGATACATATATACACGTTGGAACAACACGTACACGTACATCAAGCAGGAAAAAACCCTCTGAACGTTTGGATCCGATCCACCAGCCTCAGTGGGAACAAGATATCACTTGTCTTGTCTCCATTTGAGGAGATCACTGAACAAATAAACTCACTGGAAGTGTTAGCCTCAGATAGTTTTTCCTGCTGTCATTGTATGACAGATTCTTGGCCAAAGGGACGGTTAAGGACAATTCGATTAAAACTTGAAACATCAGTTACAGACACTTCATTTTCTGGTGTGGAGAAAAACCCACTCCAGCATTACAACTTTACTCGAAGCACATGCTCATAATAAATAGCTTTAAAGCTGCACTTGTCAATTTTTTTTATATTAACAATGTATTAAATGACCACTTATAATGTGAAAGGGGTCGCTCGTAGTGACAAATCCACAGAGCATTGCCACCCAACTCTGCAGTTCCCCTCAGCTCTGTGGAGCATTTTAGCATCTTTCAGCTCACCGTTTGGGTTTTTGAGCCCACAACTTTACTGTTTTGGTTCAGTGTTCGAGCTTTCATCAACCTTGTTTCCATCTAATTTTAGCAAAAAAGCTCCTGCACACTACCTGCCAGCACCAAACAGCGAAGTTGGCAGCTAGTTGGTGAACATGAATGCTAATGTTGCTCCGTGGCTGCTTAATGTGTAAATAGGCAGCTGTACAAGGCAATAACATGTCAAGTGTAATTTTTAGCTTGTTGTGGATGTTGCTGCATGTCTGCTGGATGTGTAAATGGACAACTGTTAACTGCTAACACGTTCACCAAAACTTTTATTAGGTGGTATAATGCCAATATTGTGTTTACAGCTTTTCCTGCTGCTCCAAAGTAGCCAGAAAACACTTAATACTGTTTTAAGTAGTTAAATACTGCAGATTATTGTACATAAAGCTTAGCACCTATAATTTAAGCTGACATGTTCCCTTCTCTTTGTTGTAAAACAATCACTTCCTGCCAAACACAGACGCTGCTAGAGCAGCAAAAGTGATTCTGATGCTTGAGCTGCAGAAAATGTTCGGCAAACAGGAGGAACAGGATGAATCAGCTATCAGAGGTGCACAGAAGAAGAACCAGCATGGCAGCAGACAGTATATCTGATGAAACTGCAGATCAGTATGTATCAGTTTCACTGAGCAGGGCTTCGGTGGCTGCTCCCGTACAGCGATGGACATTCCTTGGAGAAACTGCAGTTTATCGGGAAGACAAGCTGTTCTGGTACACAGCCTTTAAGAAAGCGTGACTTCACACTGTGGCATAAATGTCACAAAGATACCCCTCAGTGGCTTGTACTGCGGTAGTGTGGGAAGTGAAAGGCTGTTTAGCTCACTGTCACAGAAGGTAATGTTGAAAAAAAAAACCATGCAGAGAAACCTTGTTCGATCAAAAAGAACCACTGACATTTCCTGAGAAAGCCTCGTCCCTGTAGCCAAAAAATGACTCTTGAACTCACTGAACTCAGTGACTGTTTCATGTTTAATTCCAGTATTTTGTGTTTTACTTTTTGTGTTTTACTGAAACTCACTGAACTTCAAATGAAATATAGCTTAAACCTTTCAGGAAATACCTCAAACTAAGTGCTCAGTAGACATTCTGATAAATATTTTCAGTGTATCTCTGTCGCATTATAAGGTTGACACAATGATATGATATAAAGGAGTGGGCAACTGGTAACTTACATCATATCTTGTGTATTGGTAACATTTAAAAGACAAATTTCTGGAGCTGAAAAAACTTTTCAAAGTGCATTAGTTCTCTAAACTATGCGCTACTGTTGCCAAATGGAGGCTTTTAAAGGCTTTTTGTTTCATTTTTGTACAATTTCAAAAAATGAGTCATTTTCCAGCCAACGGTGTCACTTATGATTGGTTGTTTTTCGCTTGAAGAATATTTCAGCCGGCTAATGCCCATTCTGCTCAGCGATCTTTAGCATGTGTTGCATCAGGGAAAATGTCACCGAATTTTAAATGAATCAGAGGTTTTGCACAAGTGGTGATTTCTCTGAGGGCCAGTCAGAAAAAAATCCATTATAACGTTTTTGAAAGTTCCCATAACTCACAGAACAAAAACAACCTCCGGAGGAACTGCACAGCTCTGTTTTTGATTTGAACATACAACCCCTTAATGGTTTTTGTGATGAGAAGAGAAGAGGGCAGGGCAGGGACCGGGGACAATTACTGTTTTATTGATCAAAAGCTAATGAAAACGGAAAGCCTATGAATGACTCATCTTTTTACTCCCTGTAGTGTATGCATTTAATTCTCTTAACTCATAAATGGTTCCACACGCACACTAAAAAGTGCATGATCTAACAAAGTCACCTGGCTCTTACTCCTGCTCTTTTTTGATGTGTAATTGATATTTGATGTTGCATATTTTACACTGATGAAACTTCACACATAACCTGGTTGGATCATATTTCAGACCGGGTATCTTACTACAGTCTTTCCCCTCAGAAAGAAGTTTTGAGTGTTGTCTTACATTTTTATTACTTAAAGATATAATCTCGAAGATTTTCATTTAAATAAATGTCTGTTAAGTCACT
>NTHP01000014.1:5505-16536 GCA_003416845.1 Oplegnathus fasciatus
GGGGTTCCTTAGAAATCGAGAAGAAGAAGAAATAATGCAAATCACCTCAAGGCCCACACACACACAAATCCACTTGGCTGATAGATGCTATAGCAATCCCTATAGTATCCCACAAACTGTATGTTTGAGCCAGATGAGCTTCTAATAACCTTTTCTAAACATATGGAGAGTTTGTTTGTGCTCAACACCTTTTATAGCTTTTACCTCATGATTCACCCAACAGGGTCTGTATTTCACTCTTTGTATTTGTGCGTTTTTTCATGCACAGTTTCAATTTGCACATAAACAACGTGAGTGGAAATGCTGGAGAAAAAAAAAAGTTAAAATATCACAAAAACGTTTTTACGCTCGACTGGGGTGGAAAAGTCGGACAGACTTGGTGAATAAATTATGACGTACATGAAACACTGAAGGGCTGAAAACATCAGACCTGTGTGGAGCGGTGACCCTCCTCACATTAATACAATGAAACGTCGTTTTTGTTTGAGGTTTGACTGGAGCTCTTCGTCTGGGGCCTCGTCTTCTGCAACGGTTAAATGGCACCGTCTGGAGAATTGGCGCCACCAGTTGTTTATCTCCTTGCGCCCAACTCCTAATATTCACGTAAAAGTAGTGGATGGAAACACTGATTCATTCGCATTAAAGTGCTTTTTGCCAATTCAGTTGAAATTTGCATGACATTTGGATGGAAACTTGACTAGAGAGACGTAGAGGGATGTGTTCATATACCCAGCCCAGTATTATAAGATTTATGTTCATATTGGACAAATCTGCAGTGCACAATTCACATAGGAGGCAAACATTTTAGTGCCAATGCGGGAAGTAGTGCAGGTTGGGGTGATTGGTGTTAATGTGGGAGACTAGAGTTGTCCAGATTCAACAGTAGATGTTGGCCACGATCTTTTCCTGACCAAACCCGAACCTTAACTAAGTGTTTTAGTTGCCATAACCACAATCTTTCCCTAACCTTATCCATCCCATAGTATTGTAGAAAGTGAGGATGATTAAAAACATTTGCAGAATCATCCAATACCAACGTTCTTTAGAATTTAGTGATACCAACAAGCTGTTTAATGCAACACGTCTGCCCATAATAAAACATGTGAGGTAACAAATATAGAAACTCCTGCAGTTGCCTTGTAGATGTACAGCAAGTATCCTTAACCTTCTTTTTTATATATTTTAAAGGTAAAAAAATTCACATTTCTCTTGCACTGTTCACCAGAAATCACTTTCTCTCATTTCTAACTTGTTATTTAATGAGCTGTCAGTCACACATAAAAGGGCCATTATTCTATATTTGGAGGTTTTTTCTTTATGCGGTGAAGAAATTGCAGCTGTTCAGAACTTCATGTGTAAACCAGAGAGTAAGGATTTAAAAAAAATGAAAGTCAAGGAACAGTAGGCAAGCAATTAAGATAGGTAGGAGGTATTTCTAAGAGCTCATGACAAGGCGACCAACACAACTAACATTCATTGAGTTACAACTTCACCATTTTGAGTTTCCTGTGGCTCCAGCATTTAATTGTCAGTGAGTTATTTCTTTCTTTTTGATGTTAACCTCTGCTGCTTTTTATGTGAAATCCACATTTGTCTTTAGAACTTCTCTGCGCCTTAAATTTACCTACTGAGAAGTCACAGCGTGGACTCTGGAGTCTGTACGAGTCTGTACTGCAGGCTACAGCACACTTACAGATCACATGATGAATTCACATCAATGGTCGCTCATTCTTCATGTGCAAACAAAAACGTGAAATTACTGTGTGATGTCAAGATTTTCATGAACAACGATCATGGCATGTATGTGCTGATAAAAGGTCCGATCAGTAAATTGAAGAAGACAAATGCTAAGGGACAGTTTAACAGTGTTTATGTTATAGAAACACATCACGAGGCATCTCCAGAGTGGATAAATATTATATTATTATATTATATTATATATATTATATATATAAGATCAAAATTAGCCTGGAATTTGCCACAGAAAGCCAATCCAAGCCACGTCAAGTCAAATCAAACCTGTTATTTTATTTTATTTGCGCGTTTCATACACAGGAGGGTTCAGTATGCCTCACATAAGAACACATAGAGAGATAAAACAGGCAACAAATGGCGGGTTGGGGGAAGTACATGCCACCATGTGGGTTTAAAAATGTAAGAAACTCAACCTTGTGTCCTACAAATTAGGTTTATATACAACTAATTTGCAGACCAGATTATGTTTTCTGTTAATATAATGAGGAAATGTTGTTAATTAACGTACCCGGCAAGTCACAAAAACACTGACACTGAACGTATCAGTAAAATGTTCACTGACACAGTGTTTAATTTTTAATTTTTCCGCCAAAATATCAAATCTTGCAATATAATATCCACTTGTAGTGACTCCTGCATTATAAAACTATGGTTATGTTTAGGCGTTGACAGCACTAATTTAAGTTTAGGGAAAGATCCTGGTCTGGTTTAATACGGAAAAAGTCTGCAGACTTGAGACACAACGTGTTTGTTAACATTTAACCGAAACTACAATCTTTTCATAACCAAAGTGCTTTTGTCGTCGAAAGACATGACTCAGGATGTGAACCCCAGACTGAAGTCTGCAGTCCTGTAGCGCCTCAACGCCATCACAACATCATTGGGAAAACACTTTTTTGTACTATATAAACATGATTTCTAGGAGGCAGGGTTTAAAAAACAAAAATAAAACAAATAAATGCAAACATATTAAGTCAAAAAATGAAATGATTAACAAACTTAAAATAATAGACACTAGTCAGAACTTGTCTGAGTAGTTTCTGAGCCTCACAGCAGCAAATCTTTTAATAAAAAGATGATACAGTGTGATTGCATAGATACATTATAAAAGCACTAAATAGATCTGGTGTTGAGCTTTTAGCTGATACAAAGATCACGTATGAAGTCTCTTCTTCTTGGCTTGAAGCCCTCAGTGAGGGTTTGCACCAGGGGCATGACCTTTATCACGTCTTATCCTCTCACCATCTGCCCTGAATCTCTCCAGTGTATACTGTCCAATAAAGTAGAAATACCATGGAAACAGCCCTGCGAGAAAAATCCCCTCGATGGTCTGTAAGAGCACGGCAGGGAGGATATGAAAGACAGTAAAAGCACCGTGTCACAGTACTGTTTCCCTGTTACCTCTGTTCATGCACTCTCTGAGGCAGCACAGGTGAGACCACAGCTCACCACTGAAAACAAAACCGAGTCAAATCTTCCCCTGAAACATTTAGATGAGCGTGAAACTGCACTGAAACCAGCACAAATCGAATGGTACAGAGGGATGGAAAGCCCCCTGAAACTTGGACTATATGACATAAACACTCAAAACAATACCGGTGACACAATTTTGTACAAAAGGCTAAAAGTCTCCCTTGAAACCAATATTCAAGGCATACACTACACTCTATCGAAACTGGTACTGATGATAGTAGATTGAAAATGCTAAAAATCTCCAAAGATCAGCACTTTGAGCTGCATTTTTTGTATGAACCAAGAACCTTTAGAGAAGGTGGAAAGGCTATAAATCGATTAAACCTGGTACTAATATGGACTCTTTAGAGATTAGACACTGTCGAGTGTGGAAAGGCCCAATTTGTACTATTTTGGAGAGTCTGACAGCCTGAGCTTTCCACTGGAAGTTGAACCCAGTTGTAATTCAGTTCTTTTAGACAGCGTTCAATCTCCTCACTGTGTTACAGGAAGTCATAAAGCGTCCTTATCATCACACACTGCACTGCAATTCCCTCAGCACTTTGTCCCGTGCATGGGCATGCATGGCTAATCACGACGCAGTTTCACCCTCTGCCTATAGGTGGCAGGTTTGTCATGTAAATGTATGAGAGTGCACATGCTGCTGTCACACACACACACACACACCAGCAGCTTCATGAGTATGGATAGCGGTTGGCGTGTGTTTAAACATTTGTGTATGAGCGATCCAGAGTAAAGGTCAGTGTGCAAAATAAATGAAACATCCGGTCTGTTCCTGGAGTGTCAGTGACGGCTTTGTGTTTGTCCAAGAAATATATTAAAGCAGCATCTCCGGCACCATCCTGCAGCCAGAATGTGCTTTTTAATATGCTGTATGTATATTTAAGAAGCACTGAGAGGATTATTTTCAGTGGAAATCACAGCCGCTTGCCTGTTTTGAGTCTTTGTTTTTTTTGTTTTATTTCAGTGCAATTGCAACTTGTTTTTTTTTGTTTTGTTTTTATCTTTGCAAATAATTAATTCTTCCACTCTAATTTTTATAGATACCACTGACAACAGCATCTGTCAGAACTAAAAAAATGCCCTGCAGTTTGTTCTCGAGACTTATTTCACGATGAATTTCATCTCGAATGTCAGCTTCTCTGACAAACTGGTTCTTTTCTGGGGGGTTTTCAGTACGTAGCTTCTGACTTTGGCCCAGTATGTGTCTCCTCTTGACATTTGTCGTCCGATGTGTCTTGTCTGTTGTCCTTTTATCGACCAGTCAGATTGAAGGAGAAAGGGTTCAAGAGTTCATCCACGAAGGTCACATCGGTGTCTTCTTTCACCAACACAACTACACATGTGTGACACTCCCGAAGAGTCTCTTTTTCTCCCAAAGTGGTTGAATTTATGACAGCTGTTTGCTTTTTCTGCTGGGCAGCTGAAAAATGTGAGAATCGAGCATAAAATCCGAAGTGCTGATCTGCCCGAGCGGCCAGAAATGATCTAAAGTGATGAGTCTAATTAAGTGCTGCTAATACTTAATTAGCAATTAAGTGTTTGAATTGAAATCATCCAGCTGACTGATTTGTATTGTGGGTAATAATAATGAAAATCTGCTGAGGGCTCTGGTGACAGATAACAAAAGGAGGGGCATAGACTGACAGAAGAGGGGATCTCCATTTCTGTTGTTTTTCATGGATTTAGTTTCATGGAGGTTTTAACTTCGTGGTCATTTTGGCGGCTGCAGTTTGTGGCATTGTTGAACTTAATTGCAGATTATATACAGAGAGGTGTTTCTGGTATTAAGCCTGGCCTCATTCATATAAATGGGGTGGACAAAATAACAGAAACACCTCTCAGTATGATGCAGTTTAAAAAAAACCCCTTAAACCCAAATATTTATTGACTGCATTAGTTTTACCAAGGTGTACCTAATAAACTGGCAACTGGGTGTGTAGTACAGTCCATCCTCTCTCTCTCTCTCTCTCTCTCTCTCCGTCTCTCTCTCTCTGATGTAAGCAGCAGTGGCCCCGCCCCCCTCCGGTTGCCACAGAGAGTCTTGAGGGTCCTGTTGTGTGCTCTCACTCCCTCCCTTCACACAGCCGGTTATATTGTCCATTTCAAATAAACAGTAAGAAAAAAAAAATAAAAATAAACTGGAGGCGAATGAATAAACAATTAAACCAAACAACGAAAACAAGAGTGTGGAAACGCGTCGACTTTCATGTTTGTAATCTTGCAGAAGTGAAGGTAAGAAGGCGTTTTCTGCATCTTTTATTATTTATTTGTATTCCGGAGTGTTTGCCAGTATTTTCCTCTCCCCGGCGCGCTGGTGGCTGCAGCCCGCAGAGCTCTCCTCCTCTGCGGTCACATCACACCGAGCTGCCGGGCGCTCCACTGACAGGCGCTCTGATCAATTATCGGGAATAAAACGCAGGTTTTTGCTGCGGTAACACACTTTGCATGCGCTTATCTGCGGGCTGGAGCGCCTCACTAACTTGTATTGTGTTGTTGTCATTAGTGTGGGGAGGGCAGCGGGCAGCGGGCTCCGCGCCACGCCGCCTGCAGCTCGTTAAGACGCGGACCCCGCTCCTCTGATGCGCGCTGCGTGTCGGTCATTGTGTGGCTCCGGCAGGCCGCTCCGTCCTGCGACAAGTATGATTATCATTATCATTCATGACCACCGTGTTCCCGGTGTGATGCAGAGTGCAGGAGGCCAGCGTGCCCCTGACAGACGCACATTGTTCTGTTGCTGTCCGTGCGCTGCGTGCGTGCGTGCGTGCGTGGACGGCTGTGAGTGCTTGAGTGATAAGCGTGCGCGTGTGTTTACGTCTGTGTGTGTGTGTGTGTGTGTGTGTGTAGGTGGGTGGGTGGGTGATGCGGAATGACCAAGCACCCGCACACAGTGAGGAACAATCGGTGGCGCGTGCCAAGCATTGAAACAGTGGCCTCTCATTTGAATGGAGCTGTATGACGTGTGGTGGTGGTGGAGGGTAGCATGTAAGGAAATATAACATAATTATTATGATCATTATTAAACAGAGATGTTTTAATAGTTATCTATATAATCTAAGTTTTCAAATTTAATCCAAAAATCTGTTTCTGTTTTTGCACCTTCATGAATGCAGCAACATTTAGCGCTTATGTTGAACATATTTGTGCATATAATTGTCATCATTGTCCAGTAATGACCTAAAAGCCCCCTTCCCTGTAAAAAGAGAACAAAAAATAATTGCTCAACCCAACAAAATACTCCTCTAATCAGCTTAAAGGGGGCAGAAAAAAAAGAGTAAATAACTATAAGTATGTTAACATGATTACACAATCTCTAGACCGGATCATAATGCACTGCACGGGTGATTGTGAAACCAGTTCAGTAGTGTTATTCACTGATCACAGTTCTAAACAAAACTCTGGCATCATGCGTCTGTTTGTATTGTATTTGATTTTGAACAGTTTTTATGGGTCCCAGCAGCGTTGAAGGCATCAGCATTGGAGTTAATGAGAACGCAGCAGCGTGGTGCACATCAAGTGAAAACAGGCTCTTTTCTCTCACTGTGTGATAAGTAGAGTTGCTTTCATGGCTCTGCGTCACACGGCTAAAAATATCATACAAGCCGCACAGAGCTGAAGGTATTTCACGATTTTCTGCTGGTGTCAACCGGCGAGTCAGAGGTCAGGGTTGGATTCTGGATTCTGGATTCTGCAACGGCAGCCCCCCCGGAGCTGATAAGAATTCAGTGCCTTGCCACGGGGGTCCTTCAGCAGGGGCAGAGGCTCGCTAACGGTGAGGCTTGAGCCGAGGTCCTCCAGCATGAAGGACAGACTCTGTAAGCACCGCGTCCAGCCTCGAGTATACTGTACACAGTGTGTGTTTCCATGGCAACGCCTCCTTTGTGTGTGTGTATGTGTGTGTGTGTCCAAAGTTGCCCCTGGTCATTTCAAAAACTCATAACACTCTGTCGCTGTCAGGAGTCAGAGACTAGTTTTCTGGTGGCAGCTTGGTGACAGGAGTCACAAGTTATGAATCAGGTTTAATGTGCAGAAAGTATTGATCATAGAAAGACGGGCAGGTCTTGAAGTCCAATTGAAATTTCTCTCCTGCCTGCCGGGCAACAGCAGTGGATAAAGGCATCGAGGGGTAGAGAAACAGAGCGACTGAAGCTGTGGGGTACACTTCCTTTGATGAAGCACCGTAGAGAGGCCCACACTGAGATTCAGATCTGCTAACACCTTCTCAGATATCCACCTCCCTCTTCCAGTGGACAGATACAATACTTTCTCTTGCCATAGCCAGTGTCGTTGTGTTGTTGTGTTGTTGTTGTTGTTGTGTAGGTCATATCCTTCAACTGCCGCTCGTACATTTCAAGGTCAAACACATTATAACGTGTAGTGTTTGTGCTGTGCTGTTGCACAGAATGGTTTTGAGCTGTCTCCAGGTTTGGTTTGGCCTCGGATTTTGGAAAAAAATATCTGTTCTTTACGCTTCATCACTTTTACATGAAGCTGCAGAAAATTAGCAGAAGTTGCATTTTCAGTTTCTGCAGCAGTCAACAGGGTGAAACTCTTTCCTGTTTGTATTTCTCAGTTTACATTTATTATCTCATATTTTAGAGTTGATTAATCAGTTAGTCAATCATCAGAAAATTGCAACTATTTTGATGATTGATGAATCCTTAAAGTAATTTATCAAGGAGTAATGCCAACAATCCACTGTTTCCAGCTTCTCCCATGGGAGAATGTGGTGCTTTTCTCTGTTTTATATTATTGTAGGCTACATATCTTAAAACCAGGCATTTAAAGACGTCACCTTGGCCACTGAGTAATTATGTTGTTTCTTTACAATTTTCTGATGTTTCATAGACTAAATATAGTAATTGAGAAAATAGATGGCAAATTAATCGATAATGAAAATAATTGTTAGTTGCAGCCGTGTTGTATTTTTATTGCACCACAGAAGTGTGACGCTTCAACAGGCCTCACATTGATTAAAAACAAAACAAACACAGACTGTAACAGGCATTTGCTGTTACTATCTGGCGTCTAAGGGGTTAAGGTCTTTGCAGATTCTCTGTAGCGCTCCTCCCCACCCTCAGCCTTCTGCCAGGGGACAGGAGGACTAGAAGAGCCTCTTCCAGGATAAATCCTTCTGTGAGGGCCCGCTTAGCTCCTCTCTGCTCTGCTCCAAAATAACTCCTGTTTCCCCCTGACCTGGCCATGTGCTCGGCAGGAGGGCAGGGGAGGAAGGATAGCCTGCCTTCTAATCCCCTTTTCCCCTTCATCCTCTTCCTCTCCCTTCTGGATGGGTTGGGTCCCTCTATATCTGGAGTGTCTAGTGTCTGCTGCATCTTGGGAATGCTCTTTGTAGACTTTGGTTCTTTACCTCTTCACCTTTTATTGTGTTTTTGGTCCATATCATCCCTGCCTGTTTTATTGGGCGTTTGTTGTGAGCGTCAGAAACCTGCAGTGACTTGTTCCCTTTGCTCTAGGGCTGCAACTAATGATTATTTCAATATCAAACATTATCAGCTATCAAGGTGACGTCTTCATGTCTTGTTTTGTCTGATCAATGGTCCAAACCCCGAAAATGTTTTACAATGATATGAAACAATGACAAGCAGTGAATCCTCACCTTGGAGAAGCTGAAGCAAAAGAATAATGTTTGGCAGAAAAAATGAATCAGCGATTATTTAAACAGTTGCAGATTATTTCTGTCGATTAACTAATCAATTAATGGGTTAATTGTTTCAGCTCTAGCCATGTCAGTTATATTCCTGATTAATGGATTAATCATCTAGTCTGTAAAGTAGGGCTGCAACTAATGATTATTTTTATTATCGATGAATCTGTCGATCATTTTCTCGATTAATCGATTAGTTGTTTGGTCCAAATGTCAGAAAATGGTGAAAAATATTGATCACTGTTTCCCAAAGCCCAAGGTGACGTCCTCAAATGTCTTGTTTAGTCCACTACCTAAAGATATTCAGTTTACTGTCACAGAGGACTAAAGAAACCAGAAAATACTCATATCTGAGAAGCTGAAATCAGAGAATTTGGAAGAATGACTCAGAATGATTAATTGATTATCAAAACAGTTGGCGATTAATTTAATAGTTGACAACTAATCGATTAATCGACTAATCGTTGCAGCTGTACGGTAAAGTGTACAAAATAGTGAAAAATACCAACTTCTTTTGACAGAACAAGGGTCAAAAATCCAAAAGGATTAAATTTCAAATAACACAAAGCAGAGTAAAGCAGCAAATTCTCACATTTGAGAAGCTGGAACCAGTAAATGTTTGGCATTTTTTTGCTTGATAAATGACTTAAATGATTAATCAAAATGGTGGGCGATTAATGTTCTCGACTAGTTGTTTCAAGACTACTTTGGTCTGAAGTCTTTGATAAGGTGCTGGAGCGCCAGATCAGTGCACAGTGAGAAACTATACTGAAAATAAATAAATAATGTGAATCGTATATATCTAAATGAGAAGTGAACTTTCGTCACTGTAATCACAAATACAAAAAACAGTGCACACGTCCAGTTCTAACAGGCAGCAGCTACATTTGCTAGTCACATTTGATTAGTTGCAGTAGGCACCTGGAGTAATATTAGGAATGTCATGTTAATAACAGACAAGTTTGTCTTCAGTAATTTCATTTGGCCCATTCTTACACCTTTGAGAGTCCCATGTCAGACAACATCAGGGTTCAACATAGCGACCTATAGGATGACATCTCCTAACATATAGAAAACATCACTTTTCCCCCTCATGTTTTCAGACACTATGTGCATTTCTTTCTGCGCTCTCAATCTGTTTCTGGATGAACCTTTTTTCCGTGTCGGTTTAATTTTTCTCCGAGAAAAGAGGTCATTTTCTATCCCTGTTGTAGTTGTATGTTTGTACATCTTTTTCCATCAGACATCTGTATTTCTTACAAAGTGGATCTATAGCTGTTTTCTTCCAAACCGCCTTTCGTGCTGTCTGTCTCGCACTTGATTCAGTTCTAGCATGAAAAGCACCCCAATCTGCTCCTAACAATAAGCCTGTCGAGCTCCTCCTGCAGCGGCTCACCGTGAAGGAGGCAGCATGTCTTCAGCACTCGTCTGTAGCCTTTGTGAAATGTCTTTGCAGGGAGCTGAATGCTGCAGTGAGCGGTGCTGTCGTGTATTGCTGCATTTTAACTACGTGACATTTGTATGACATCCATCTTAAATCCCCACTGTCAACACTTCCATGTGATATCAAGAGAAATGTGAAGTGCATGATGGTCACAAGCGGAATCACTTTACTTGCCAGGACTGTGAAATATAGAGGAATTTTTCTCTGTGAAATCGTTAGAGGGACATTCATGACTAATGTGGTGACGTTAGTACATGCTGATGTACATCGTATAGGGATAAATGAGTGGTTCTGTCAGACAGTACAGGGAGATGGTCGACTATACATATCACGCTGAATATATATGTCCAGTTCCACGACTTCTTATCTGGTTTCAGACAGAAAAGCATTGATTTTTTGCTTTCTGTCTATGGCTGCGTATTGTTAGAAAATACTGTTTGTCCCATAAATCCTGTGCACTAAGTTTTAAATTGTTTTTTTATCAGAGACGCCAAAGATATGTTACCAAAGTAGAAGCTAAAACTGGTCTGTGAGAGGCCAATAAACACTCAACACACAGAAGTTGATATTTTGACTTTATAGTCCTCTGCTCATGTTGAATCCCCTGCAGATGAGTCACCAGCAAAACGTCTGACTTCATCTGAGCTCCCTTTTAGGTGGTAATTATCCAGGTACTGTTGGCAGCACAGGACGC
>NTHP01000014.1:20773-31784 GCA_003416845.1 Oplegnathus fasciatus
ATCCTGACCAGTGGCACTAAATGATAAAAAAGGAGCAAAACATCAGCCTGGCTCATAATTTGTGGTTTGTTTGTGGAGCAGGGGCACCGCGGTGGACGAATGGTTAAGGCGCATGCCGCGTGACTGCAACAGCCACTGTTTGACTCCTGATCGGGGGACCTTTGTTACGTGTCACACTCCTCTCTCTTCCCACGTTTCCTGTTTACTCCTACTGTACTTCAGATAGTCAAGGACGAGACAGCTTTGTGCAACGGATGAATTCAGACGTCTCTCTCTGAATATTGACTTTTAGTTTGATTTAAGTCAAAGTCTGTCTTTGTTAAACCGGCCTCTGGTCAATGAGAACGGTGAGACTGAACCAAACTATAAAACCAATTCGATAAAAGACCCTGAAAGAGAGTCGTCATTATGAGTGACCTTTCCCTTGTTGTTAATATAAAAACATAGATGAATGCAGGTTTAAGTCTAACTGTGTGCCATTTTACCAGGCAGTACTATGCATTAGTGCACACGTTGACCTCTGAAACCTGCCTGGTTCGAAGTAGTGTTTCAGTTTGTGGTGACTGCCTGCAGGTCTGCGGAGTTGTGTATGTGTTTGAAGGGTGAAACTAGCCTGGTCCAGCACTGACCTTTGCCTGGACTAATCCATGCTGTGTTTCCCCAGGATTGCTTCCGGCAGGGGAAAGGGGTTAATCGTCATGCTTGGGGCAGATTTGTGACTGACTGGATTAAGTGGGGCTCAGTATGTTGGACACTCCACTAATCTCCGGTATCCATGCCCCTGCTGGCTGTGAGGGAAGGACCGACTGACTGGCTGATTTATTCTCTGGCTGACTGATGAGTTTTCTTGCTGGCTGACTTATTTCCTGATTGACCAAGTGAACCACTGATCCAGTGATGATGGAGTGGTTGAGTTTGACCCTCTCTGTGTCAAATGAGAGACGTAGAAAGAATATGCGTTTTATTTTCTCTCCATGCGTCAGTTCATTGAGGTCTTTTCTGTACTCCACACCCGCCTTTTTATGAAGAAACTCGGTGTAGAAACACTTGTTATATTTGGAGTCTCAGTGTTGATTTAACAGTTTACAACAGTTCCCACTCCCTTGTCCCACTTTGTGTGTCAATGATTAGCTGAGACTGCTCAGTATTTTTAGGCCGACAGTGTTGGAATGAACTCTACAGGCATGTAGTCTGTGACTGTTTGTGGCAGTGCAGCTCCAGTTCCACAACCTCCTTATTTTTTAGTTATTGTAGTACAGTTTATAGTTCTTAAAGTGTGTGTTAAATATCTCTTTGTTACACATGGTGGTAGCGCTCTTTCTGCAGTAGTGAATCACTGCGACTGAAAGCTGCAGAGAGCTGCACGGTTTGGTGTTGGTTCTCAGTGGTATCAGCAGCATTAGCAACCTTTTTACATCACACATTTGATGTTAGTTTAAAAATATCGTTCAGTGGAGCATTAATGATCTTTTTACCACATGTTTTGCAGTTTACATGGTTTTGATTTAGCTTTAACTTAACTACCATCCAGCTCAGACACCATAAGAGGGTTAAGTCAACATGATTATTTCCTTTTTGTGGGTTTCAGGTGATTGACAGGAAGTACAGTGTATTATGTCACAGCACTGATCCAAAAACAGTCACTACAGCTCAATGAAGCAATGATAAAACTTGCCAAAGTTTGGCAAAAAACAGTGAAAGGCTTCTTGTTTACCATGTTGGATTATTTCACTCTGTGAAAGGTCTTTTTTATACCAAACAAGTGAGCAATCCAGCTCTTTCTTAGGAAGGAAAATGAGCCCTGATATCTGAAATACTAACTACTTATTCAAAAAGGCATTAAAGTATTATCTGTGTATGAAGAGAGGAAACACAATCCATGTGCTTATTATCCTGTTGCTGTTTTGAAAATGGCGGCTTTTGGGTTTTGAGTTGATTCATGTAACCACCGGTTTTCATTTACAGTAACTGGACAATCTCTTTTCACAATACTGAGAAGCCCAAGTTACACAACGATATGACCTCAGCCACTGTAGGGATTATACTGTATTACTGTATATTGTCTGGTCTGTGAAAGTTCAGTTTCCATGGTGATAATTCAGAATATGATGTCGACCTGGGTAGACACACACACACACAGGCACTCACCAGGTTGCACGTGGATTTAACAGATGGATGATAAAGGTCGTTGGAAGCCTCACAACTCTTACACACACATATTTGTACTTCTTTACTTGTGAGGACCCTCATTGGTGTAATTCATTCCCCAGCCCCTGACTCTAACCTTACCCATCACATCTAAATGCCTCACCCCAACCCTCATCTCCCCACCCCTAAGGCTTTACTGGCACTTTTTTTTAAAGATCTTATTTTTTATTTCTTTTAGTAAGATATTTTATCGTTAGAGGAGTTTTATATCGATTCTTACTTCGTATATCACAAGGATGTCCCACTCCTAACCTAAACCTAAACATCGCTTGTGATTTTTCCAGGAAAGTCGCCGCCGACACCCGGGTTGTAATTCTGCAAATGCTGCGGGCTTTCATCAGTGGGTCATAGGCTCAGTCACCATTGTGTTACCTCATTCGGTGATAGATAGTGACTTCACAGACATTTATTTAAATGAAAATCTTCGAGATTATATCTTTAACTAAACCTTAAAACCTTCAAACAGCCCTTTGAAGGTGTGTCTGAATGTGACCTCACTTTCCAAAAATGTCCTCACTCCCAAGGTCCAAAACTCAAATTGGTCCTCACAAAGATAGATGTGCACGTACAAACACACACACACTCACAGTATGTGACCGAATCAGCCGCCTCTGTCCATGGTGCCTGATTATTGTGCTTCACATCAGTTTTGTAGTGCAGTTTGTGTGTCTGCGTATTCCTAGACAGCATAAAATCCAGCACTGTGTTCATTTGTCACTCTTGGTTTTCACTCTCTGTTTTTAGTGCAACCTAACACTTTAGCATGTGTCATCCTGTCAGCCAGATGGATAAACAGGCAGTTAATCAGCCAGAGAGTCAGACCACTAGCCAGTCGGATAAACACGAGCATTGTTCCTCAAATTATTGTGAAGTGATTAATCTTCAAGTCTATGTTGTGTTTCTGAAAATAACAAAAAATGCACACCACAAGTTCCTGGAGCTCACGGTGACATCTTGAAATTGCTTGTTTCTTTCCGATCAGCAACCAAAAAAACCAAAGATATTCAGTTCACAATGATACAAAACACAGAAAAGAAGCAAATCCTCACATATATTTGGCATTTTTACTTGATAAACGATGTAAATGATTTGCATTCTCTAACTGTTCAAAGGATAAATGTAGCTTGCCATCATTTTTGCAGCCAGCTGTGATGAATTCAGAATATTAAACACACATTTTTCTAAACAATGGCCATTTAAACATACTCTGTTGTTCCAGCATTATGTTGGCGTTGTCTTCTCTTGGCTGTCCTCCAGATTCTCTCTCCAGTATCAGTTTTGGCACATTCTTGTAAGCAAAATGGTGCGTTTGCAGTGATCACGGTCTCACAAGCCGTGTCTGTTGTGCTTTTTCTCACCAACCCCCTAACACGCTGGTGCCTGAAAATGATCAGCAGCATCTTGTGGTTGGAATTTATTTGTTTATTTATTTGTTTGCACTGTACGAGTGGATTTTACTCTTTCTCTCACTCTGCAACTAACAAGCTCTTCCATCTTATTGCCGATCCCATGAAACAAATCAACCTGCAGACAGTGAGTTTGCTGGCACTTGGCTTGCAATGCTGCATTGGACAGCATCCACCAACACACTAAAACCACAACCAGAGAGATGGCATGTTCATAGCCTGCAGCTACGGTACACACTCACACACACATGCACAGAGGCCAGGAGGCTTGTATTTCCACACGCATGCTAAAGACACTTCCTCCCTCAGACCCACATGGACCCGCAGGCTGTGAGATGAATAACTGAGCTCTCGGATGTATTGCAGACATCGATATTCCCTCTCAGGTCTGCACACGGACGCTGTGATGCAGCATCGATATTAAAGCCAAAATAACAAAACAGTCCCTCTAATCATGCGGAAATATCAACACATATTATCGATGCACCACAGTGGCTTCACATTCAACCAAAACTAGAATCATGTTTTGTACATTTTCACCTTCATTCTTTCACCCATATACAGTACACAACTCTGCTTTATTCGCCGGCTGTCTTGTTTCTGAACTGTTTCCAGCACTGGTGGCAAAAGTGCCCTCTTGGATGCCACTATGGTGGATAAAACTTGATGGAGTGCCCTCTACGGTGGCCCAGTGTGCAAGAAAGCGTGATGAAGTGCCGTCTGAGGTGCCCTGCCAGGGCTCCAACGCGATGCAGGGCTGGTGCCCATTTAATTTTCATCCCTGCCCCTCAAACAGCCTGAGTCTGCCACTGGTTTCTGGTTTCCTTATATACAACACATTGATCTGTCATGTGATCAATATATCACCATAGATACCATGCATACAAAACTTTACAGTCATCTTTTTCTTCCATAATATTTACAAAATCCCCTTATCCTTAGTTCATACAAAAACCTTTAGAAAAATATCTACAACTATGTATATATATGTATATATATATATATATATATATATATATATATATATATATATGTGTGTGTATATACACATACATGTATATACACACAATATATATACAGTAATAACATTACAATCAACTTTTTACATCATTCCCTAACAAATACACTTTTTCAAAAAAAAGGTTGAATATCAATTTTTAAATACAAGTAAATAAATTCTGTATTCTTTCAATCCAATTATTCAGATTACTTTTTCACCTCCATCACTTAATACTTACATATAACCTTAACTAATGTCAGATACTTTTAAACCAGGAAGCTGGCTTATCTGAGTTGCTGGTTTTTGGATAAATTTGAATAGACAAAATAAGAAACAGGTAAAACCTATACAGTAGGTCAACTCTCATCTGCTGCACATGTGCCTTTTAGCAAAGTCTATAATCCTCCGATGCTCCAGTGAAGCTGTCGGACACAGCAGATGGATAAATGAATATTTATTTAGCAGCAAAGAACATGATCTGAGTGGCTGAATAGATGTTGAGCTGAAAAAAGCTCCTCCTCCACAAACTCTGACGTCCTGATGCTCTCTTTGACCTGTAAAATTAGATTTTGGTTACTTCAAGTGGATATTTGGTTTCACACTAATAAGCAGAAAGAGGAAGGGACGGACAGAGAGATATATTTATAACTCCGTGTCCTCGGGTCTGGGACTTTTTTATTGGCGATCATGTGCATCTCAATATATCAACTCATATATACCGATTTATTTTCTGAATAATGTTTTTTTAAACTGGTTTCTGATGATCAGCGAACTCAGGCGGCCGTCACATTTCTGTGCACTCTCTTTTTTGTACTAAAACTTTATGTTTTAGTGTAAAACATACAGTTTTACCACTTAGCTGTATGTTTTAGTGGTAAGAGGAAGTAACTAAAGGAGTACTGTACGATTATTTTTTTTATATATATTTCAACCTGGCGCATAAATGTGACTTTGCACTTACCACCTCCACTCTAGTGATTCGGGGAAATGAGTACTCACACAAAAGCATGTATATTGGGGCAATCTGCAACAGAACAACATGATTTTTACATGGATCATTTACTGTAATTTTCCTTTAGTGTATATGTTTTGTGGATTTTGGATATCTGCTGACTGATATTTTTATACTTGCACCTTGATTGATATGTTATATTTGCACTCTTATCTAATCTTATCAATAGTGTCACCCAATACTTTTAACAATCTTTTAAGCTGTGTGCACACAGCAAAACACACACATACCCAAACAATGACAGAAAACTAAACATAAATGTTACTTGCTATCATACATCAGTTATTTGATCCATATGCACGCTAAATTGAATAGTATGATCAACAACATTTGTGTACATTGGTTTTTGTGAACTATTTCGGGGAATCTTGCACAAGAAATGTGATGAACTCCAGCGCTGCTTCTGTTGTATTAAAATTTGCAACTCGTCAGCCGTGTTTAAGAAAGAAAGAACACGTAAAAACTCGCGCAAGAGACTTGGTTTTTTTTTCCTTGTCGCTGTTTTCAACAACCAGTCAGCGTCAACCTTCAGTGAACAGATGTGATTCATATTGCACAGTAGATGACACACACACACACACACACACACACACACACACACACACTAATATCAAGACAAGGTCAGTATCTGTCTGTGTGGAGATGAATAGAATAGCGATCCTGCTCTCTGTCTTTCTCTTTCTCTATCTGTCTCTGCCTCGCTCGCTCAATCTCTCCACCTCTGCATCTCCTCTCTCTCTCTCNTTTCAACAACCAGTCAGCGTCAACCTTCAGTGAACAGATGTGATTCATATTGCACAGTAGATGACACACACACACACACACACACACACACACAGTGGATTATTTTGATTATTCTAAACCACAAGAAGAGGTGGACTGTACAGTATATGTTGTGTGTGTGTGTGTTGTGCTGAGGGTGTGTAACTGTAGCGGTGCCCGGCTGTCTGTGGTTATATTTCTGCCTGCACTTCCTTGTAGTCGGGACAGATAAGATGTTCTGTGGGCTCAGAGTTAAGATTTAATTTACAACGAGACATTTATTATTTATTGCACTAAAATGATATTTTTCCCCCCACACCTTGTGTTGCTGGAGCTGTTTTCGGCCCTTCGCGTGGTTGAAAAGGTCTTGGATGATCTGAACTTTCGGACTTTTCTTTTGTTTAATCCGATCCAGAGTATAAACCTTTAACTTTGTTGAACAACAGGTCAACAGGGGCTTGTTAACTAAAGTCCCAAAGACTTAAGTAGCTTGAGTTTTTGTCAGGTTGAGTTTGGCAAAAGCAAATCAAGATTAAGCAGATTCCCATCCTCTCCCTATTTGAGCACGATGGGTGGCTGTTCTCTTCTTCTGTGGTTCTTACACAGAACACATGAAGAAATGGCTGAATCTGAGCTTTAGTTCAGACTGTTTGTCTTTGGTTTGATGTTGTTTCCTGTTAGTTTAGATTATTTTATCATTGAAGGACTCTTGAAGGACTTTACATTTTAATTTTTGTTGCTACGGAATGGTTTCCAATGGTAATGTGGATTTTCCACATTTCACGCAGAATCTGTGGTAGACGTAGCTGAATCTTTGACTTTTGCGTACATTTTCCGATGCATATCGGTTAGTGCACTCTTTTCCGGACATTATCACGCTCTGCTCTGATTAATAACTGCAGCAAACGTACAATATGATTATCAATCGAACAGATCAAACAGTCAGATCCCGACACATCTCATCTCATTATCAATGTAGTTACTGGATGACAATTTAAACAATCATTCATATATCCAGCAGTTACAGGAACCAGAACAGTGAAGTTGTGGATCGGACAGATAAACAATGAGCTGAAACTCACTGTAAAGCTCCGTAACTGCAGATTCAGCTGGTAATTATCTATAGATTCATCATTACGAGCGACACCTTTCACATTGTCATTTTATACATTGCTATAAAAATATTGATTATAGCCACGACTACTACTACTACACTAAGCTCTGCACTCAGACTCTTGTGTTTGAATGAACTCTAGAAGCGAGGTTTTACCTTTTCACCGTTTTCCTTTCAGCACCAAGTGAAAAGCTTGGCTCACTCAAACGTTTAGTAAGTGATCTCTTGGTAATGCAGTGATAAAGCTCGCTTCACACCGGCTGTGCAGACAAAATCGAAAGGAGAACTTTATGGATCACCATTTTAAGAGTTGAATTGAACCCAGAGGCTCGACTATAAAAGTGCTTCTGAATTCAGAGAGACGGCACCCGGCCTTTTGTTTGGCGAGATGAAGCGAGCTCAATAAGTGTTTGTCTGTGTGTGTGAACAGGATAGCACACAGTCAGCAAGCAGGCTGGAAAGCTGACGTGATATCAGTTCTGTCTGTCTCGCTCCATTTCTCTCTCCGGGTGGAACCGCTGCAAAACGCAGAGACACAAGGATGAAGCTCGGTCAGGTCGTCAAACAGGAAGTGGAACCATCAGTGTTTATAAAACGCCTCCTGTCATGTGACTCGTCACGGTTATCCTCCTGAACGCTCTTCCTCTCTGTGCCTCTGTTCAATGAAGGTCAGTGGCAGCTTATTGATTATGGCCGACCATCTCCCCTGCGCTGCATGCCGTACAAGGCTTTTTATAACCTGACAGACAGACAGGACCACAGCCTGCTGACGCTGACAGACAGTCTTTATAGCTGTCTGTCTGCCTGCCTGCACGGGCTATCTTTCTTCGCATTTTGTCCTCGCGCTGTCTTGTCTCTTTCTATCTGTCAGTCAACCAAACCTTCCTGTCGATTCACCGGCCAGTTCATTGCCTTTGTCTTCACTCTGCCGATGTTGCTGCATCAGTGTAGCAGTATTATTAGTGTATGTGTGTGTTTCAGTGGTGATACCCCCCACCCTTTTACAGACACACATACACAAAGACACAGACACACACACACCTCCTCCTCATGGCCGGTTTTCTCAGCAATCAATATTCTGCAGTGGAGCTCCTCGGCCTGCGCCCTGTTAATCCTTGCAGCATGTGTGTGTGTGTATGTGTGTGTGTGTGTGTGTGCTTGTCCCCAGCCAGCTTGCCTCTTATCAATATCTTCACCTCTCTCTCAGTTCAGAAATGATCCTCTCCTCTTCCCTCCAGCCCTCATCGATCTCTGTGAGAGATGGCTGCAATCAGAAAGAAGACGTCGTAGTTGGACTGAATACTGAGCGGCTGTCATGCGGACTGACTGGCAGTTAGTGCCTTAAATTTTCCGGCTGTGTTGTCAAGTGTAGGTCAGATTGATGAGGAAGGGTGTGTTTAAACATGGCTGCTGCCACTGGATGTGTGTTCCAGCTCAGCATAGCCCATTTTAGCCATTTATATGTTGTGGCATGCTCATATGCATTTCCACTGCTGCCTCACAGGAGGAGACAACTGTGCTGACCCGTGATAATTATGGGCAAACAGTGGCGCTCTCACCCACCTGAACCGAGGTTTCGTCACGGTAAACAGATTTTTCTGTGACGACTGATGTTCAACGTGAGTGGCCACGCAGATGACTCATGGAAAGCTGCATTTTGATATACTGCTGTGCTGGATGCATGCTCTCTTTGTGTCTCTGTGGGTTTCAGTTTCCTCCCACAGTCCATGCACACGTAGGTGCGGTTAATTGGACTCGTCCAAGGTGTGAGTGTGAGTGGTTGTCTGTTAGGAGTGGACGATATGGAAAAAAATCACATTATATGTTATTTTTATCATCGTATTGTAAAGTTTCTTGAGAAAAAATAATTCAATTCAATAAAACAATCATAAAAATCACGTGTTGCCATAAAGCAGTTCTGCTCATTGATTTGCAACATCGCCCACAGTGGCCTAATACGCAGAGAGGCAGTAAAGGGATAAATAACGTGGTTTAAATGACAAAATCTGAAGGTAGAGGAATTTTTATTGTGTCACGATATATCATCCAGTCAAATAGCTTTGTTAGTTTTGTTTCACATTTGTGTTTCTGTTCTTATTTTCTTGCCTCTGATAGTAGCTTCACTATTTCCTGACGTCTTTCTTTCTGTTAGTTTGACATTTTTGGGAATGTGCTTATTTGCTTTCTGGTGGAGAGTTAGATAAGATGATACCACTCACGTGTCTGTTGGTCAAATGTGCGGCTAAAGTCCTACAGACGCCAAATGGTAAAAACATTTCGCCGGTTTTCGGGGGGGGGTTTACTATCGAGGGTCACAGTGGAAACAAGACTGTTACAACGTGTTATTTCTGGGCTGTTAAAGGCTCCATGTATGAACCCAAAAATAAAATCAGCCAGTGGAAAAGTAAGCCATGCACTGACTAGATTTATGTTCATTTAAATCACTATGGCAATGACATTTTCGACTCTGTTTGCCTGTTTTTCTTCACTAAGCTGCAGCACATCTTCTTTATCCTCCTTACCCCTTATTGTTTATTGTTTTATCCTGATTTAACTTCCGACAGGAGATAAATCTGAGGAGTCGCATGATGGTTAAAGGGAAGAAAAGGAAATGTTTCTGTTAAAATACATGTTCGTTTTTCAGACTTTTCCCTTTGCTTTTTTCTTGTGAAAAACGGGATACTTTCACCTCTTACGGCCACTGAGAGTCCCTCAAATGAAACAATCTAAGAAGGTAAAATTAGCACAACTTACTGTATATCCATAGTAATGCCAAACATTGTGATTTTGTGCCAAACTTTATTTTAAGCCACGTTGGAAACCACAGATTTTGGAAACAGAAACATTAGTACACTAAATACAGTTATTACATCATAATTGTATTTAATGTTTATATTTCTGTATTATAAACAATTATTACGTATTGCATTCACAAGTCAGAATCATCTGTTATGCTTCACTCACATGTGTAAATTTCAAATAAAATAGAACACATAAAGTTGCAGCAGGACTGTTGTATGAGACGCTTTAGTCTCGCACATAAAGAAACGCATGAAAAAAACACATGAAAAGGTTCCACACACACACACACACACCATGGATGTAAGATATACAGTGGTGCTATCTGTCCCACTGGCCAATCAGCACCTCACAGAACAACATGCGGCGTGATGGTGATGATGATGATGATGGTGAAGAACGCAGTGATCCCTGTGATGGTGCTGATGATGTGGATGATAGTGACCAGTACTCCCAGTCTTGTTTTTTTTCTTCTTCATCTATTTAAGGAATCAGAATTCCACCCCATCAACATCATTATAATGGACATCCAACCTGGATCAGTTTCTATGGAAACCAACAAACATGATTGCGAGGCGGAGAGAGGGAGCGGTTCTCACTTCTGATGGGTGTAGAATAAAAGCATCTAAGAGTACTGCAGAGCGAGAGCTGGGAGGGTGGAGTTGGAAGAAGGCATCGGTGGGGGAGGAGTTGAGAGCGGAGGGGGAGGG
>NTHP01000014.1:35617-58011 GCA_003416845.1 Oplegnathus fasciatus
TATATATATATATATATGTATGTATATATATATGTGTATATATATGTGTGTATATATATGTATATATATATATATATGTAGATATATATATTTCGCTGTGACGCAGAATGAATTTTCTCCAAACTCAAAACTGGCAGCTTCGGACTGAATGATTAACACTATGATTCATCCTCCCTGTATTTATCTACTTCATTTATTCCTCCTCATACTTTCTACCTGCTGCTCCATTTTCTGCTCTTTGCCTTTTTTTCCCCTCTACTTTTCTTCTGCTCCACTGTCCTCAGCTCGAGATATTCCCCCTTCGTCTCCTCCTCCTGCTGCACCACATCTGCTCTGCCATTTTCCAAAGCTCACATTCAGCCTCTCACCTCCTGCCTCCCCTTGATTGTCCATAAATTTAGCTTCTCGTCCTCTTCTTCTTCTCTCCTCCACCACCACCATCCTTGCAGCTCCTCCCCCTGTTCGCATTCACCATCTGCCCTCCTAGCCTGAGAGAAAAACACCTCACTTGTAGGGGTTTGGCCCAAAATCACGATCATGGACCCACCCCCCGTCTTCTCAGTCTCTGTTCTACAAGCTTCCCCCTTTGTTCTTTGATGATAGTTGAAATATTAGCTGCTCCTGTCACCTCCAGTCTGGTAAAAATAGACAATAGAGAAAAGAGGCTGTTAATTATTCATCCTGGGTGCACTTTACTGCTTTGCGCCTCTCATAATCTTCACCGCAAGTCATCATCATCATCACTGTCAGTCTGAGAGCAACAGACTCATTTAGGAGAAGAAAAACCCCAGCTGAGCTTGTATGGAGTTTCATGAAAGGAGCTTGATTGACTATAACATTAGGAAAGCTTTAACATTGAATATTCTTAAAAAAAACTTTAATGACTTTATGTCAAAGTGGAGCAGGATGAAAAAAATAGTCTAATTATGCTTCAGCTGTGTCGTCTTTTTGATGTATGTAACACAAAAGTACTCAAGGAGGGTAATTTACAAGTAACCTTGTAACACATATTAGCAATAGTTACGTGTTAAAGCAGCTCTAATTGGTATTTTTATAATAATGATACGTGAAATGCAGCTTTATGGAGCTTTATGGTGAGTTTCAGCTCATTGTTAATCTGTCCGACCCAAAACTTTACTGTTCTGGTTCACTCTCAGCGCTCTCATAGTGTCGTTTTTTGAGAAAAAGCTGTAAAAACTTCACTGTACATTACCTGCTCAGCAGCAGACAACAGACACAGACTCGCTGGCGAACATAGTGGAGCATTGAGCAGCTAAAGAGACAGATATTTCCCTCAGGAGGTGGCGGAGACCAAAAACAGAGCTGAAAGAGAGAGAATATTGGACTTACATTCATCAGGTGACACAAACATGACAGTAAATAACCAGCTGTTTGCTGACAAGTTCAACATATCAACTTCAAAAGTGATGATAGGTCAATGTTGTGGTCACAACTTGTGTCCGCTGCCCCCAAGTGGCCAACTGTTATTGCAGGTTTAAGATAAATAACAAAGAACATTAAATGAGAACTTTTAAGCTGCGTATCTCAAAGCTGTTCACTGCACCATCCTGTACTGTTTGAGGAGTGTGTGTCTCTGCAGTCATAAAGTACATGTCCATTCAGTATGTTCTGTGATTAATTATCTTCAGATACAGACAGAACCAAAGACAAATAGAGAGAGAGAGACAGAAACAGAGAGATAGTGTGCTATTGAGTTGGTCTGATCGCTCCAAACCCTGTTTATGTGTTAATCTATCAAGCAGGAACGCTGCTGTTCATCTGTATGCAGATGAGGACAGCTCATTACTGGGACCATTAATAGACAACACACACACACACACACACACACCCATACAGACGGACGGACGTTTAGCTCTCCTCGGTTTGGCTGACTTGGGGAAAATGGAGAAGAGGAGTGGAAAGAGAGGAGGGAACAGAGGATGTAAGAGTTGAGCGGTGGCAGGAGGGGAAGTCAGCCTCTGAGAGCAGATAACCAATAAGATGGAGGAAGAACGCCTTATTGAACAGGTGATATTTCACACAAGCTAAAAACTGTAATACTGATTTTTGCTTTTTGGCTTGAGGAGGAAATCTGATATCCGGACGGTGATATTCTGTGTTTCTTTATTCTCCATAAATCCCATGAAAAGACCAAAACCAAGGGTTAGTCTGTCACTCAATACTTTATGACTCTCTGCCCCAAGCCCTTTGGTTCCTACTGAAGACGTAAATCTTTAAAAACACCTCATAAATATGTAGTTTCATTTTTAAATTTTTAAAAAAACAGCTGCTCACTGTAGTTTCTATCAAATGTTACTCAAACAGGAGGAAATAGTGCATTTGTTGGGGACTATTTTCAGTGGTGGATGGATCCACATTCGGTGCTGTAGTGAGTATTTGGGGGCAGCAGGATGGTGTATGTGGGATTGAGTCAAAATAAACTACAGTGTGTGTGTTCACGGTGGTGAAGGAACATGTCGCCCAGCGCAACAGTGAGGCTCATTGATGAGTTTTTAATAGTTTTTGCATAACAATGGAGCTCTGTGGCTCAGAGGAAGAAGATACAGTATATCAGGCTGTGATACACAGACAGGACTCACTAGTAGGATCAATTCATTGATTGTTTTTCATTGGATTTGTTTGACAATAATCTCCAGCCTTGTCCTTTTAACATGCCTGTGACCAAACATGTTGACTGTTTTGTTCTTGAATTGTATTTTCCAAAGCAAACAAAATGGTCAATAAGTAGATAACAATGATCAATTTTGGCACATTTTACTGGTTATTGATAATTGTTATATTACATTCCAGCTATTGTCATAATTTACCAGTAGTTTCAAGCTGTTGCTGGTAATTTGTACTCGCTGGAAATGACTTGTGTCAGTGTCAATGTCAAGAAGTGCCTCTACGTTTAAAGAAACCACCTGCTGGATACTGGTCACAGCAGATGATGTGAGAAAAAGAGTGCTGTTGAGTTTCTGTACGGCACCAAAGAAGATGGGCCTCCTCACGACTTCATCAGAGCTCATTTTCCAAGAGTCTTTATGAAAAGTGAAATCAGGCAGATTTGCCATTAGATAGCTTCCACGGGTCTAATATGAATCCTCTGATCTTCAGTCCTCCCAACGCCGCGACAAAGAGACGTAGGCTAACCAGTGATTATTGCATTGAGATTATATATAATTGAAAATGAGGTAATGTGGGCTGGTGATGATAGTAATTGAAAAGGAATTAAGAGTAGATTAAAATAAGGTCTCATTTGATCATTTGTCAGAGTTGATTCATGAGCCTGGCTGTGGTGAATTAACAGCCTCAGAATAGTCTCCGAGCTGATTAACATGCCGAGCTGTAAGTTCAGTTTTGAAATCGAACCGCCTGGAACATGAGCCCTGGAAATCTTGAATATTTCCATACTTGGCATTACATGTAGCTGTGGGGAAGCATTAGCCGACAGTCTCACTGCCTGGGGCGGCCTTTTATTCTTGGGCGTATTAGCTCCCTGAACGTTGTTTCAGAAAAGGATTATCCCATTGAAGAACACACTAGAAACTGCAGCTGACAGTGTCCCAACTCTGATTATTTGCCCTCAGAGGTGACATTTTCCTGATGATTCATATTCGGTTTTAGCAGCAAAAAGCCGCGCGCAGACGCAGTGTTTTATTTTTGATCTGCTCCACATGGATGTGTTGAATAGAATCGGACCCTGAGGCATGTGTATGTCAGTCAGTTGACAAAGTTGTCATGGAAATGGCAGCTTTTCTGAGCTTAAATCAACAGCGGGAAAACGGTGCATGAACAAATTAAACATGAAATGAAAATAAGATAATATGATTATTTAGAAGTAACTGATAAACCACAGTTTTTTATTATTTATTGGTTTTGTTTCTTTTGTCAAGAGTTTATTCTCTTTTTATGTATGCATATATATTTATATTAGATTTGTTTTTATTTTTAATATGCTACACAATAATTCATGTCTTCTACCCTTTGGAATTGTTCTTAAATCTGTCCTATAGGTCCTGTAAATTTCCTAACATTGCTTGAAAAGCGCTCTATAATTAAAACTATTATTATTATGATCATACAAAGGTAGATAAGGATGCACACTCTCAGGTTCTCCTCAAAGGTTTTCACCATGCTGCACTTCCTTGTACACACGAAAAGTGACGGATGTAGTTGTGCAAAGAACAGCGCAATTCAAACCCTGCCTTACTTTGACACCTCCGCACACCTGAGCAGGTGCTGTGTAAGGATGCGTGATCACAAACACTGTCGCCTTCTTCTTCTTCTTCTTCTTCTTCTTCCTCATTGTTTTCTTGTCAGTAGCTACTGGTGTCAGATGTGCGTTACATCCTGGAACAGAGGTGAACACGGAGTCCTACAAAGTGCTATAACATGAAATGTAAAAATAAACGTACCACGTGATGATGTGCGAATAGGTGGGTGATGCGGTGACTTTCACTCTCTGATTTAATGACACAGCTCTCTGGATAGCTTGGCTGTTTCCAGACCTACAGTACATGGATGCTACCCGTTGTTGTCAGTGTGTGTAGTCGTACTGGCTGGCTGGCTGCCTGGCTGCAGTGAGGAAGCTAATCCAGTGTGACGAGCCCAGGGAAACTCCTCCTCGGAGAACCCTCTTTAATGGACAGATATGGGTCAGTGCTGCCACATGGACTCACTACAAGAGCTACAGCCATAGGTGTACACACACAGCTATCTTCTTTTCCTTTAAATGGAGACTGTGGAATCCCCTGCAGCAGTTCATTTTTTTTAATTGACTACGCAGTGAGAGCACAGATCAAGTTTTTCTGTTGATTTAAAGAGAAACATAACAAACGTAACATCCCATTTGAGCTGGAACGCTCCTGCTGGCTGGTTATGTTGCTTGAAGAGAAGAACATACGTTACAAAAAGGGGTATTTTTTTGCCACTCTGATATGAATGATATTCAGCCTATAAGCAGTTCGTAAAAGCTTTTCCCTTTTCAGCTGTGAATGATTGTGTGAAGATTCTGCACATGGAGGGGTGTGTTTGATGTTCACAGAAGCTGTAATAGGTTTGAATTTGGAATAAATACAAAAAGAACTTTACTCTGACAGCATGTTCGGCAAATGGTGACATGAGAGGAAAACACCAAAACTGCACTTTAACAAAGGTGTCACCAAATACTGTAAATATGAATCTCTGGGGGCTTTTTCCTCATCGGGAGAAAAATGGAAAATATAACAGTGTTCGCCATGAATATGCGGTGAAATGTTGTCTGTACCAGTAACAATATCTGTGGTAAAATAATGAAAGTCACTGTTGTTACTCAGCATAACTAACCTTACTTGAAAACAAGCTTCTTATTTTAAAGCTGGACGTGTTGAGGAGAAAAGATTAGGCTTCGTCTACCCCACCCCCAAACCTCTCCATGAACTGAATGACCTCCCAGACTCCCCCTGCACCACCCCCCAATCAAACTCTGCCCCCATGATCCCCAGTGCTACATTAGTGGACAGACAATAGTGGCTGTTTTTTATTATAATTTTGCATTTTCTTAATGAACCTAGAGGAGTGTGGTGTTATTTGTGATATCCATAAGCATCAGTTCTGAAATATATACATATTAAAGTAGAAAGGAAGAGCGAAGCAGGCTCTGTCTCGTATGTAAATGCCTGTTCAAAAGCTTTTTTATGTATTACTCATTGAGTGGTATATGAATAAATATATTTAAATGTAGACTATATCTGAAAGACAGCTGTCCAAGTGGAACATCTTTATTTTGCTTTTATATGTGCGTCTCTTTTCTTCGCCTCCTGTCACTTCTCACTTCAGCCACTCCTGTTGGAGAGCAGCTCTCGTTATTAGCTGAGCATTTTTTCGCTGTCACATGTGTACTGTTGAATTATGCATCGCATTCCTGCTCGGAGTGAAGGATGACACGTATGTAAAATAAGCGGAAAATGTGACCTGGGAATTGTCTTTACCTGCTGCTCTCCGCCTGTCAGTCCACCTGTCTGTAAACAAATTCATTCACCTGTCTCCTTCTCTGTCTTTCATTTGTTTTTAGAGCAACAACAGTAATGAAAAGACCAGTTCACTGCGTCTTAGCTCCGGTGTCATCGAGGTCTTTGCTCATTCATTAATCTTTTCATTGTTTGCAAGTGTTTGTCTGCATGTGTGTGTGTATTAAAAGGCAGTTGCTGCACTCAGGACCTCATTACTGAAAGTGCAGGTCTCCTTAGATGCTGATAACAGCTATAGAGGTGTGTGTGTGTTTGTGTGAGATTGAAATGCTGAAGAGAGTTTGAAGGACAAGTGGTGAGGACTGGGATGCATGTTAATGCTTTGTTCTGACAGCCCCTAGGAATCATGTCAATACTGGACGGTTCTGTACCTCATAATTTACGCCCAGTTCTCTTTTTGCAGAGAGGTGGAAAGTGTGTGAAGTGCGTCTGCCTTTCATGCAGGAGATTGCTTTTTATTAACCATGACTACAGCCTAACCATACCTTAACCATGGTTCATTTGCTATAATTGTGATTGTTCCCTAACCATAATCACGCCAAAATGACCATGTGCAAATATTATATAGAGGTGAGAGTAGCAAAAATGTTGGAATTGCTTGTGACCACTAAACTCAATGCAGGGTTTTGCAGATTCATCTGTTTCTTGTTGTGTTTGTTCTGAACATGAAGCAAATTTTCACCTCGCCTTAAACCTGCAGGGTGGAACTTTTGTCTCCCCCTTCTGGGAGTGAGAGTAATTACATAAACTTTGTCAAGGCGTGCTCATGGCGTATGCCTACGTTACATAACGCTGATAGCCCCGGAAAGTCCCCGGCTCGTGTTCAGAAATAGTTACAAAAATACAGAGAAATTTCCACAGTTCAAAGACAATAATCCATTATTTAGGTAGAGTAAATGTAATAGCTACGTAGCCTGCTCCAAATATTTTACAAATACCAACCATCCATCCCCTCAGTCCCCTCTCTTCTTTCAGCGCTCTCCAACGAGGAAAAGCATCACCAGTGGTTATCCGTGTTTGTCCTCGCCGTTGATCGCCTTCTTTTTTTGACTGAAATCCTTCCTCTGAACGCCGAGTTCCTTTTCCATCTTGAGCATCAGAGTCTTTTCTTGGACGCTTCTTAGGCTTTTCCGCCGTCCTCCTAGTTGCTGGTAGCCTACTCCGTCACTACGTTTGCTCCCCCCTTCAGCTCTGGCAAACCAATCTTTGCTGGTTGAAGTAAAACGCATCACTACCGGTGCGCCAGCGAATGGGAACGTCGCCATAGACACCAGATTTAAAAACTCCGGTATATGGCGAAATACAGAGCGATTTACCTGACGGTGATAGGGTTAATCAGCATTGTGTGAACCTGTTTGGCTTGAATATAATGGACATTCATTTATATGTGAAAGTCCTGCACTCCAGCTTTAATTGTACAAATGCTGCACTACAGTGTTTTTATCTGTCCATGTTTATCCGCCACAAACAGCCAATGCAACAACCGTACATATGTTAGTGTGTCAGCTCGAACTCTGACTCATCTCAGAGCTCAGCAGGAACTCTAGTTCTTTTGTGTTATTTATTTTTCTCTTTTACATTCATGAAATCAAGTCCTACAGCTTCAGCAGGAGCACAAATATTTGGCTCCAGTTTCTTCCTTTCTATCTTTTTGTGTCCACTTGTGTCCTTCCATTGTCTTTGCGCTCTTTATTCTACCTCTTAAATTCACTTCGTGTTCAGTCTGAACACAGCTTTAGAGCTGTATAACCGAGGTCTACCACTGCCACATTTTCATATCGAGAAATACCTGCTCTGCTTCTGTCAGTCACTGGCTGATCTAACAGTGGTTAAATCTAGTAAATCTGAAATCTGAAAGCTTTTTGATGTAAACTCAGCTTTTGGTGGCTTTTGACTGGCAAAGAAATCTTGTTTCCCGTAGGGAGTGTTGCATTTTTCATTTCCAACATTTTTGGATTGAGCAGAGGAAAAGTCTGTGAGGTGGAAGGAAGACAGCTCAGAGTTTAGAGGAAAAATATCTCAGTGTGATGTTCCTGCTGCCAGCGAGGCCTTCAGGTGCTACACACCGAACAGCATGTTGGCGTGTTGTGTTTGATTTGCCTGCCTGCCGTTTCTTGCCGTTTCTTGTTCGCTCTGATGTTTGGGTTAAACTGTCGGAGCAGCTGTCGTGGCTGCTCCCATGGATGCTGACACTGACAAAGCGGTGAATAGAGAGATTAAAAATGGTTTATGACTGATTCATTCATGAGAAGGTGGCTAATCTGAGTTTAGGTGGATTTACACGTCGCTTTACGGAGAGAAGATATTTTGTATTTGGAAAAACTTTTGTCTTTTCCTCCTTTTTTCTTTGGTCATCTACTTCCCGTCGTGTTGACTTAAATCAAAGTGTGTTCTGTTTCAAACTTTCTTTTTTCATAGACGCTGCCTGAGATGGAGAATCTGTCTTACTACTGTTACACTCACTGTCTTAAGAAAAGATTTACGACACCTCTGCTAGTGAGGAAACACCTTTATTTTCAACACTTCCTCTGACATCACTGTCGGTGATTATTAGGCCCAAAGGCAAGACATTGTTTGTGTCCTTGTGGAGTACAAACTTGTGAGCTTGATGTTGTCTCTGTACTAAATAGATCCGTAGATCCATACATACAAAAGCTCTGCTTAGAAATGATGCTTTGTTCCTGCAATCAATCTTTCACATTTGTTCTAGTCAGTCGAGTTACTGCTGGTTTGAAGTAAACGTTTACTTTGTTTGGACAACTAAAGTTTACTCTTTAGTGTTGCTCCCATGACACCTTTTTTTTTTAACTTTTCCTCTTATTTGTAACCTAAACAAGTCACATTCTTTCCCTGCTATTGGATGTAATTAAAGATCCTTTGACTGCTGTGGATCAGTTGCAAGCTAAATGCCTGAAATATGAAAGGCTGTTGGTCTTATTTGACTGTATAATCCCGATCTAGAGAGTTTTAGCTTGTCTAATACTCCACTGATACAGTTTGATTACTATGTTAGTACGACATGAAACTAAATTCAGATATACGTGTGAAATGTTCCTGTTTTGTCTCTTCTGGTCAGGATGACAGTTCACTGAGCAGCGAGGAGGAGGCAGAGATGAGCGAGCCCACATGGCTAGCAGCTGATCTGGGAGCAGCGTCTGAACTGAGCCCGCCGAGCCGAGGAGAGAGGATGCGTCACAGTCCACAGAACACGCACAGCAAGGAGGACGACGGTAAGGACCAGGAAGAAGTTAAACCCGCAATGATCTGCTCTTAATTTCGTATTGCTGCTGTTGAATGAGAACGTTGTTCTTCAGGAGCCAAGAAGAACAACCTTGTTTTGTTTTGGAGATTAGAAAAGGCTCCTTCACATTTAATCAACCCATAAAGTACAGAGTATCTTCACATAAGTGGCTTTATTTTTTTTATAATTGCTTTCAACCTGAACACGATGTCTTACACTGTGAGCCAGTGGGTCAGATTTTAAAGGGGAAATCTGCTGGATTGCACACATTAGCTCAACTTGTAGCATTTTGGGAGTTTCAAGTGATGGCAGATGGTGGACGGAGAGAAAAGCTGATATAAAAATGTCTTCTTTATACCTTTTTAGCAAAAGAGAAAACATGGAGAGACACCTAGTAGGGAAGAGTTATGATTTATAGGATTTTCACACTTGATCAGGCCGTATCACGCTTTAATTATATTCCCCATTCTCTGCTTTTAAATTGTGTCATTTACTTTGTGATATAGAGAATGACGGTATACTCTAATATAAGTGGAGTTACATTCAGGTAACCATGCCGTGTTTCCGTTCTTTCATTAGAGAGCGGTGATTGCGGAGAGCAGACTTGTTGCAGTGGAGATGGCTTTACTGACCCGTTCTTCAACTTCCTTAATGTTGTATTTGCTGCCAACAATGTCCACCTGCATCAGAAACTTGCCGGAGAAAACACACGCAGCCAATCACAGTTCTTGCGGTATCCACGTGGTATCTGTGTCGCCATAGCCCCGACATGTAGTTACATTTTTGAGGAAGTTCACGTTAGCCAAGCTTTAATTTAGACCAACTAACCAAAGTCTTAATTTGTTTATGGTCGATATCTGAATGTCACACTTATTTTCTTCTCAATAATCATATTGAGGTATTGCTGTTAATTTCAACACTGAATGCTTTTTAAACTTTTTTTTTTAATTTTTATCGCCGCTGTGCTATTTGTTGACAAAACCAGCTTTGGCAAAGTGTGAAAAGAAACTGTGACCGACAGTAAAAGCTTTCATAAGAGCGGCGGCATCTTTTAACTGTCTGTTCCTTCGCTTTCCGTTGTGTTCCTGTCAGTTTCGCTCTTCCTCTCTTTGTCACTGTTGCTCCGTCATCGTTTCAAGCCTCACACTTGATATTGAATTCCCGGAATATCGCTGCATTTTGAGCGGCGTCTTCCAGGACTCGTGCAGTACAAGCAGCAGATTGTGTGTGTCCGGTTGCGTGTGTGTTTTTCTTTATGCACGTTCAGTTTATCAGATACTGGTTTTTCAGCCCTTTCACGGGGGAAACCAGACAGTAACAAGCCAGAAGGGATTCAAATGGTCACGTTGTGGAAGCTCTCTGCCTGGAGGTGGTTTTGGAAGGTCTTTCTCTTTCTCTCTGTGTCGCCTCGTACTGAACTGTCACTCTTCTCCTTCTCTTTGCCACCCCATGTCCCTTTGTTTCTCTCTCCTCCCACCTTTTCCTGCTTCCTACCTGCCTGTCACTCTCCTCCCTGTCTTTCTGGCTTCCCCCCCCCACACACACATTTTTCCATTTTACTTCTCTCTCTCTGCTTCTTGCTGCCTGTCACACTGCTCTGCTCTCTCTCTCTGCGCTGAAAGGCTTCCTGCTGTGAGGAACACTCACTTTGAAGACAGCCGTATTGTTTCATAATGCTGCAAGGATACAGCAATTACCTGCTACTGTAACAAGTGGGCTGTGTATATTTGTGTGTGTGTGTGTGTGAGAGAGAGACCTTGCCCATGTATATTTGAATGGTTCTGTAATGCACTACACCCAATACTGAGTCAGTGTGTGTGTGGTTGTGTTTTTTTCTGCTGCTACTGAGCAAAGTCAATAGGGCAGTAGTGTAGTGAAACAAAAGCCCAGGTGAGTGTGTGTGTGTTGATGTGAGCGGTGTTGACGGGTTGAGTGCCAGGCGGGAGTAAGTGCTCCAACCGATCTCCATCAAGATCTTTATTTCTCTGCTGCTCCTTAATGCTTCTGCAGGATGAGGGATGACTAAATGAGGAGAGGAGGAATGAAAGGAAGAGTTAAAGGGGGATGGAGGTGAAGGAGAAAAGTTGGGTGGAAGTGGAGATTCTACAGATTTTGTTTTATTGTATTTTGTCCCCATCCTTCTGTGCTTCACGTTGAATGCTGTGGTGTTGTTGCACTTTGCACTTTACAAAGATCAAACAGAGTGCATGGAAATATCACTACCTGTGCAAGAGAGGATAAAGAAACTAGTTCTATTTCCAATCAAATTAGCCCGGTATATATTCCTGTAATATCTCTAGCGGGACTTAAAACACATGTGATAGGGTTTAGTGACTTTACAGTGAGCTTAATGTACTTTTCACTCTTTCATATAATTTTCATCATGGCTGCAACCAACGATTGTTTTTTCATTCTCGATTAATCTGCTGATTATTTTCTCAGTCAGTGTCCATCTGTGTTTCTCGGAGCCTAAAGTGACGTCTTTAAATGTCTTGTTTTGTTCAACCAACTTCCCAAAAAAACAAAATATATTCAGTTCACTGTGATGTAAAACAGAGAAAAGCAGCAAATCCTCACATTGGAGAAGTTGGAACCAAAGAATATTTGGCATTTTTGCTTTAAAAAATGACTTCAACAATGAATCAATTATCAAAATGGCAATAGCCAATTAATTTTCTGTTGCTTGACTAATCAAAATTCATCGACTAAGCGCTTCTGCTCTAATTTTTAATGTCACTGCAATATTTTAAAATATTCCTACACTATATAGACATGACTGTGCATTTATTATATCACTGTTATAACTTTGTCCAACTTTTTCTTAGTTTTAATATATCAAACTTTCTGTTGTTGCTGTTCAACAGCTTGAGTTTGTGCTTTCTCATATGATATCAGTATAATATTAAAGGGACTGTCAGTCAGGTACTGTAGGCGGAACATTAATTTAAAACACACCCACATCAGGATCAACACACACAGCAGAGACCAGAGTGAAAACATCACTACAGCGTTATCAGCCGTTACCACCCGTTTACAAAATGAAAAACAAGAGAGAAACCATATGAATGAGGTTTGGGAGGAAAGGGAGGAGAGATGAAGCAGTATAGGGGGGGTGCCTGGGGAAGGAAAAAGCTGGTAAGAGGTTGAAAGAAAGAAACTGGCATGAGATGAGATGGTTGGAGAGGATGACATCAGGGGAAGGTGGAGGGACGGCAAAGGCCAGCTGGAGGAAGTGTGTGTGTGTGTGTGTGGCTACAGTAGGTGGCAGAGTGTATAAGGCCTTGTCATTAAAAGGTCACTCTGTTCCCTACACCTCATATAGAAGCCAGAGGAGGGTTGTAGGCGTCCAAATGCCACAACACTCAGAGGAGCTGAGAGGCAGAGTTGAAGTGCCTTTCCTGCTCAATTAGACTCCAGTCTGAGGAAACCGTCAGGCAGCAAAAGCCTCCTCGTATTTCTCTGATTTACATCGTAATGTATGAAACACTTGGGTTGGGTCGCCTGGTCGGGCTCATGGCCAGATGGATTGATCTAAAGGAAATGAGGAAATGTTCAGGGTTCCCAAGGGTCTTGAACACTGAAATGTGTTTGTGGAAAAATAAAACAAGGCCATGCCTATTTTTTTATTTTTTTATTATTATTTTTGAAAATGAAAACATGTCCTTCAGAGTAACTCACACCCCGAGGAAAGCCCTGCCTTGTTGGTGATTGCTTTCAGATTAAAAACATGAGCTTCTGTGATGTCTGCTTTAGATAAATGCTGCTATCACAAAACCATAGCAAATCCTAGACATGAAATTTCAACTTTTTTTTATACTTATTGTTTAAATAAATAATAGTGTAAGAACCCCTCGTGTTTCCTTTTCATTTCAGTAGTGCTTTGCAGTTATCACAGCCGTGTTTCCTCCTTTCTTTTAGCTCTGAAAAGGTGCCTGAAAGCAGTGCTGGTCACGCCTTCCGCTGTTGCTATGAGACTTTGTAAAGCCTGTTTGAAGTGCAGCGCTCTGTAAAGTAAAAGGAAAATATTTTTAACCTTTATTACTGTGTTCTCCCAGCGCTTAAAACCCACCAAACTCTCAGCGCTGTGGGGAACTCGCAGCAGCTCTTTCCCCTGACAGCGAGGAGATGGAGGAGCTGCTGCTTCGGTTTGAACATGCAGCCAAAGGGCTTGTGGTTGATATGGCTCCCAGAGTTAATATCAGGTGGGTGTTTTCCTAACCAGCAAGCTGTCAGGGCATTTAACTGGAGTAGGCAGCTCATTTCTGCGGAGCAGATGGTCTGCACACACACGCCAATGTCCAGCTCAGAAGCAGCTAGTAAATCACTTTTAAGAGCTTCTGACCGCCACCTCGCTTTTCTTCTTCTCTGCTCCACTCAACTTAACAGTGACAGCTGAAGTGAAAAGCTCTTAATGTATGATGGTTCAGACTGGCAGGAAAATTGGTGTTGAAAGTTGCACAAAAGAGCCAATGGCCTCACAGTCTGGTGAGCATGTGTCTGACCAGAAGATTACTGGACTTTCCAGGAAATTCCGTGCAAGTAAACTGAATCAGAAATGTGTCACTGGGTTAAATCAGAATTTGGATGCTTTAGTTTTTTTGTTGCACGATGATAAAATGAATGGTCTACTGTGTAAGCGTGTCGGCACACTTTAAATTAACACACCTGAATCTGTGTATGACATAAGACTAAAAATGAGTGTGTCTGTGTGCTGTTCTCACCATGTTCTGTCTTTTGTTTTATGCCGACCACTTTCTGCTCTGCGTGAAGCTGGATGAATGTGTGTGTTGATAGAAAAACGCATGCTTGTTCATTAAGCCTACCTCAAATAAGGCTGAAACAATTTGAGAATGTCAGTTACTGCAATTAATGGGCAGCGTTTTGCTCCTGTTTCATAAATAAGAAACGTTGCTTTCTTCATTCCTGAAAGCCTTTCCTCCTGAAGATATGTGGTTTTCATCCGACAGCTGCAAAATGAAGTGCTAGTAGCAAACCAGTGCTCTGCAGCACGGCTAACCTTGACTCGAGCTGTCACTGTGAATTTATTCAGCTAATGCTATAGGATCCAACCTTGGACAGAACTCATACTGGCCGGCAGGCGAGCAGGGTCACCAGATCTGCTTGCACTTGCAATAGACTCATTTCATGACACTATTCTTCAGCTTTCTGAGAGGGCTGCGTGTGCGAGAAAGTGCATGTGTGTGCGCTCTACGCCTCTCCACATCACTCTGGCTCCAAGGAGTCACGCTCTTTAGAAGTGGCCCCTCCACTGCCTCTCAATCCTGGCCAGCGAGCATCCTCTCATCCCCCTCCTGAGGCTCCAGAGAGACATCCACACCACATCCCGTCTGTGCTTCTGACCTACCCGCCTGAGAGGCTCCTGTCTGCTGTACAGCACGGCAGAGTGCCGGGCCTCCTTTCCCGGAGCCTCTTGTTCTGTAGAAAAGGGGTAGTGATAAAGAGGGCTTGTCAGATGGAGCTGACATTACAGGTCCTCTCCACAGGGGATAAATTGAAGAGAGTGTAGAGGATGGAGAGGGGAAAGGGAAATGGAGAAAGGACGAGAGGGAGGACGAGGATGACGTCGTCCAGGAAGGAAAAAGAGGAGGAGGAGAGGAGTGCATGGAAACAAGGAGAACAAAATGGCAGGTGATAGATAGGCCAATATATTGATCTGCTGACATACAGAGCTTGACATTGTCTGCGACTACTGATATTACAAATGTTCCAGTAAAACTTGTTTCCCTCTTTCTCTCTAAAGGAGGAGTGACGAGGGGAGATAGAGGGAGAGAGAGAAAGGGTCAAACAGATTAGTGGACTCTCATCCTGACATCCCTAGATGCCTCTCGTCTCTTATATTCCCCCTCCTCTAGGTCTCCCTCCCTCCGTCTCTATCCATCCATCATTTGACAAGCTAGCTCTCAACACTTCTCTCTGTATTCTGGATGTGTGTACAGATCAGATACGGGTCTTCGGAAATTTACTGTTAATAAGCTTTAAGTAAATTTTCCACCCTTCCATCCATGTCACCGTTCATTATCTTGGTATTATTTAAAATTCTCCAGTTCACTGTCTTCAGTTGGCAGATAAATTGTGTTCCATTTACAATAAGCGGAATCATCTCTATTACAAAATAAATTGAATAAAATATGTGGGATGTAGTGGTATTATCTGGAATACTGAGACATGCACACAGCTAATGCCAAGTAAAACCTTAACCAGGATCGCAGATGTCCAAACTGTGTATGAATGAATGAATGAATGCTGAATGAATGTTTTATCTTATCTTATCTTACTGAAAGTAGAATGATCAGGAAGGGATCTCACTATACTAAAGACAAGCGGTTTATGAAGCCCAGAAGCCTTATTGTGAGACGCACTCATGTCTCTGAGCGCCATGTCCTACCATGTGGTGTTCCTCAAGGCTCAGTTCTGGGGACTCTGTATAGATTCTCTATACACGTCCTCTAACCAGCGTTATTTACAAATACAAACATTAATTTTAATCGCGGTGCGGATGATAAACAGCCAATTGCAGCTGATTCCCAGAAATCTGCATCTCGGTGTTTCAAAACTTTTTGCAGTAACGGTTAAAGCAATAACATCTCCAACAGGGATGGGCACAATGACGATGTACTATATACCGCGAGACAATATAAATTAGTCTTGTCACAGCTTGTTATTCTGTATTGATACTGGCTTTAACCTTGTAACTTTCCCTTTCTTTCTCATACTCATACTACATGGGTGTGTTTATCCCTAGTGGGTGACGTTACAAATATTGGAATAATATTGGAACAATATTTTTATTGAATATACCTTGGTATTTATTGAAAGTACCTCGGTTTGTCAAATATTACGTTCACTGGGTTAACCAGAAACATTATCTCAATTGAGTTTCCAGAAGATTTACTATGTCATGATAGACAGTATGCATATGACAATATAGAATTACATATACAGTCATAGGCTTGCATCCTATGCTCACCTAATCGCCAAGATTTGTGACATGCTCTCCTTAGCTGTGAGTGAGAAACTCATGTTCTTGTGTCAACTAGATTGTGTTATTGTAAACACTGCTGCTAAAACATGAACCAGGAGGAGAGGCCAAAATAACACTCTTTAACTGTCTTTATCGCCTTGCCCTCGTCTGTTTCAACAGTTTTTATGTGGATGTTATTTTAATAAATTTATATGTCGTTGGATAGTTTCATTTCCTCCCCTAGTAACTCCATTTTGGATTTGCTTTATGTTGCAAAACAGGAGCTGCTTTTACTTTAAACAGAGTCGCGCCCAAATGTTGAGAACGCTGTATTTGTAATGTTTATTTTTCAAGTCATAATAGTATAGTACAGTACAGGCAGACATCGCTATAACAGGTAAACAGTCGGCCAACGAGAGTGCAGATGGACAAGTAGGCAGCAGATGCTGTCAGGTGAACAGTCAGGAATTCAGCCAGGCTGCAGTCAATAAAGACAGGGAGGGAATATGTGATGAGGAGAGCAGAGTTTACCTCCCTGCATGCCTCACTCCCCCCTCAGGGACAGAGCCACACACACACACACACACACACACACACACACACACCCATGCACCTAATCATAATGGTGTACACACACATACCCACACTAGGAAGCTGCACGTCTAGAAATCTTCACATATACACACACATGCATGCATGTGTATACTGTGTGTATATACGGCATGTATACACAGTAAACACACACACACACACACGTTGGTGCTGTAGGCCAGTGGCCCACATGGTCTAATGTGTTAAAGCGGTGCAGCAGAGGAAAGTAGGGCAGTGGGAAACAAACGACAGGATGACTTTGATCCCCCTCCTCCTCCCTTCCTCATCCTCCCCCACCCCCCTCACCCCTGCCACCCAAAGCCGAGAGGGGGGAGATTGAGGAAGGGATGGGATGAGGGGAAAAGGGGCAGCGAAGAGGGAGAGGGTCTGAAGCGCGGGATGGATGGATGGATGGATGGAGGGATGGAGGGATGGAGGGATGGAGGTCAGGCATTCAGCTGAATTAGAAAGAGAGGAGGGAGTGTTGGATTAAATCATCCTCTCTCTCTCTGTCACTAGTAAACTGGATGCTGCTGGATGGAGGCCAGCAGACTGAGACTAGGATCATATCAGAGGGATGCTAAAACCAGAGCACAGTTTTTCTTTGGGAGTATCACTAAATTAAAACCCACCTTCCTTAAAACCAGGAGGGATTTGTTGGCAGCTTATTATCCGTCTGAAATACGTTCATAATGGACGATTCTGCAGCATATAATTTACCCAGTCTAATGTCAAAGTTCAGTGCCAGTGCAGGAAGCAGCATGCCCTTTATTTAGAAAGTGACATTTTTCACTAATTTGACCTAAACTTGAATGAGACGATAACATTTGTCTTGCGTGCACTTTAGTTAATTTAGTGAAGTAAGATTAATTGGTCCAACCTTTTTTTGGATTGTGATCACAGCCTCTTCTCACAGGTTATCCAGCAGGATTTGGGATTGTGAGCAGTGATGTTCCCTTCTCAGATTGTTTCATTGAATGTTTTTTACAGGCCTAAAGAGGTAAAACTGTATTGGTGTTTCACTATAAAGAAAGATAAGAGAGACAAGTCTGAAAAGTAAACTGTTTGTGCTGCAGGAGTATTTTATTTTTTTTATTATTTCCTGTCTCCTAAATCATCTTGCAAAACCTCAGGTCCCAACCCCGAACGTGTCATTACGCACAGTCCAAATACAATATGTATCGGTGTAAAATATATTATTTAAAGACAGTTTGATTGGACATCAAAGGCGAAGGCCTGCGTGGTTATGCGCCTTGTCAAACAATAAACGGCACCTCATGTCTTACCCCCTCAGCATGACTGATTTTCATCACTTTCTACAGAGTTATCACGACCAAAGTAACAACATTTATATAATGATCATATTCCTTTGTTTCCATTTCACAGATATGACGTAGCTGCCATACGGAGTTACCATAGATTGATCCAGTTTGGAATGATTCTCATGTATGAAATCAAATGAACAGTAGTTATAGTCCCTTTAACAACTGAAAAGCAAAAAAAGGAATTGAATAAAAAGAACAAAGGCAGTTACGTGTTTGCAGTGAAGAGTAAAAATATTCTGTAACTGAGATCATTCTGGATCTGTGAACTCACCTGACTAACAAAGACAAGCTGGTTCTTTAGGTTTAATTAATTAACTTCACATCATGTACAGTACACACAATAATTAAACTGTCAGTGAAATCTGATTGTCGCTCCGAGTTTTACATGCACATTAACTGAGATGTTCAAGTAGCTTGTCAGACTCTTGTGAAGCAGTCTTTCCATATCAGCTGAAATGTTTGACTTGTCTCACTGCAAATTTTTATTTGATCCGGTCTTTGTGGGGTTTTTAAAAACGCGTTGAACAGAAAGCAACACGCTACTGCGAGATGTGAGACACTCTGTGCCAAGTGAACTTTAAATTACAACAGTGTGTCTTATGAATATTCCTCATGTAAATGCCTGAAGCATTGTAAAGTAGGCACACACACACACACACACTCAGAGTTTTAGGTCATTGTGGTGTCGGCCTGCTGGAGGGCCAGTGGCCAACTTAATGGAAATGCCATTAAAAATGCACAACATGTGACATGTCTCTTTGATTTGGGGTTTTTACCAAATGCTTCGGGATGTAGGTTTATTTGTGTTGCTCTCTGCATCATGCACCATTTGTGTGTTTGATATATGCACGTTCATTATTTTATATTTGTTTGCATGTGTAACATTGTGCTTGTACATGAGGCTGCAGCTCATCTAGCTGCATATAAACGTCCATTGTATGTTTATATATATGCTCTTAAGTCTCTCATCATATACGCTACTGTGTGTGTGTGTTGGTGAGGGATGCTCTCCACTGAGCGGGGTACAGAAGCTGCTCAATTATTAACACCCCCCCCTCCAAGACTCAAACTCAAACAAGAATCTATGCAATTAATATTACAGACCCTCTATATTGCTTTTCAACAGCTACACACACACACACACACACACACACACAGAGGGAGTGAGGCTGGTAACTAGCCTAACAATTTGTTTTGCTTACAGAATTGAGCACCAGCTGTGATTGAGCACAACCTGTTGACATATTTATATTGTTTGTATTGTATGTGTGTGTGTGTGTGTGTTTTGTGTGTTCCCCTGGTAAGTACAATTAGTCTGTTGACTTGGAGCGGAGTGCAGTAGCCTCCTGCCTGGCTGTAATGAGGCCCGCAGCAGTGAGAGGCTGAAACCTCCACAACCTTTACACAAGTGTCTGACTAAACTCAATAAGCTCTCAAATCAGCATGGATGCTGCCTTTTTCCTCCATGTCAGTTGCTCACTGGTGAAGTGGAAGTATAAAGAAGAACTAAATCAGCGACTGGCCGTGTAACTGTGTCCAGTTTGTTGTGTGGTGCACAGTATTTTGTGGTCAATTTGCAGCAGCAGTTGCCAATTTCTCGACCACTTGTTATCACTTTTACTCTCTGAGCCTAAACCATAATCCCAGCGGAAAGCAACAAGTTCAGGCCACTTACCTGCGGAAAAGAAGAAATTACCAATGAAAGCATACAAAGACGGTTGATGGAGAATTAGTTAAATATCAGTCCCCTAGTTCATTCACTTGATGATGTACTATAACATTTATTTTAAAGTTAACTTAGAGTAGAAGAGTAGAAAAAGTGAGTTTTACTCTTCCTGCATTTCTTTTTAGCCCCGCTAGCGGCACGGCTTTGGGGATGATAATGTCATTTAATCAGTCTGACAGCAGCTGGACAAACTGTGTTCACTGGAAAAACCACTTCAATGATCGTTCTGTTCAATGAAGAGTTTTCAGTGGGCTGCACAATAAATATCAGCTGTATACAAGAGATATAAAAGGTTAAAAGTACACTAGAGTAAAATCAGCAAAAGCTGATTATCTCCTCCAAAGCCTTTTATGTCCGTGACAAAGCTGGAGGCCTTGAAGGATTGTACTAGATAGTAGACGGGAGTCACATGTTGTAGAAAGTAGGAGTTTTGGGTGATTTGAGTGGCTGTCTGAAGTTTGAATCATTGGGTGCAGAAGAAAATAAAAAAATGTGTTCTCACTGTATGAGAACAGGCGATGGTATGTTGCTGAATCAGATCTGCATTTTTCTGTGTGTATTGGTGCGTTTATAGACATGGAAGTGTATCCGCAAGAGATGGTCAACTAAATTCACGGAGAAATCTGTGTCGGAGCGGATTGAAGTCTGACATATTTGGATTATTATTTTGTCCACCAGAGTGAACTGAGCTGAATGATGTGGCCCTCGTTCCTTGTTTTTCCTTTTCAGAGTGTCACACACCCCACATCCTTCACTCTCCACCCTTTTCCTGCCAACCACCCCCCACCGCTCCCCCCTCACCCAGGTCAACAAACCCTGTAAGGTTCAAGGTGTCTGTGTGTTCACCAAAGCCTCTGTGTGTGTGTGTGTGTGTGTGTGTGGTTGGGGGTGTTTTTAAGGCCTTGGGAGTGTCAGTGTTCTCTTATTGTTTTATGGTTTGGAGGGTTGAGGATGGCCAAAGGTTGGCTCAATAAAATGTGTCCCAATCTGAAATTTGTACCCATAGTTATCAGCTTGCCCCCCTTCTCGGGGACATAAAGTACCACACACACACACACACACACACACACACACTGTGCCTTTTAGTCAGTGCAATAAAATCAAGAGACAGATACTCACCTGAGGGACCCCTCACTCTCCAGCAGTAGGACGGCTCTGGTGGGACCTAACTGGCTTAGAGCTGATAACAGGAAGAACAGAGAGGGATCAATGTTTCTGTTTCTTGATATGAGGGGAGCTCTAACATACACACACATGACACACACCCTGTTCAGTGTACACACTTAAATGCAGACAAAGAATCTTTGGGCTTCCATTAGGACGCAATTAAGTAGCATTGATTAAAAAATGAACACAATAAACTGCGTTCATATGGGGTGGATGATAGAGATGGGAGAATAGTCTTTATGTTTTACGACTTGCGAGCGTTCACATCACTGAACAACTCAAGATTACAGAATTGGTCACATGAGGGCTAAAAATACTGTGCATTGACAATAAATCACAATATCCATTAAATTTGGTTTTAATTACATTCGTGGCTGACGTGAGGACTCCGTGTTCGCTTGGTTTTCAGTCACTTCCATATCAAACAACAAGTGAGACACATCAGAGCTTTCAGAAAAATCAGTTTCATGTTTACAGCTTGGATGTTGAGATGAACGCTATTTAGTTATTAACTCATAATTACAAAAGCTCCGACGTGACTTTAATTAGTTTTAGAGAAGCTTTGAATTTCCTTTTCAGTAAAGACAAGAGGAAGAGACACAGAAATCCACATTTAAAAAAATAAATGTTTCCAGCTTTGCAGGACATTGGTGGTTTTTGCTTAAGAAAGTTGATAGTTTATATAAAAGTGAAATTTGTCTTGGCAGCATGTTTTCACATTGAAGTAATTTTGCCTTTTTTGTAAATGGAAAAAAGTAGCGTTTAATGTTGTATATAAAAGACAGAAGTCCAAGGACGACTAATGTGCTTTCACTGATGATCACTGTTACTTAGCGCGACAATCCATCACACGGTGTACGCGAGAAATCAATCAGAGATGAGACAAGATACAGTATATTTCTGAAAATAGAGTGTGGAGGTTAGTGAGGTTAGAAAAGAGGCCGACAGAGACAGAGACGTAGAAAGAGAAATGATGATGGAGAAAAAGCAGTGAACCTAAAGAACTAAAGAGAGAGAATGAGAGGAGACAGAGTGGAGGTTTAAGAGTGGAGGCTTGCCCTGGAGGTGGACAAGATGAGACAGATGTTAAAGAGACGGAGGGGCGAAGGGGCTCTAACCCTCCAATCCAAACCACCCAGATGTTTAAGCTTCTACTCACTGTGGATCGGTGAACACCCACGTTACCTTGAACGGACCCCTCTGTTCTCCTCCCCTGTTTCCCCTCATTTCTTTCCTGCCTCATCCACCCTTTTGTCTCCTCCTCCTCCCTCCGCCACACCCGCCTTTCTTCAATCCTCCACACACAACACATAACCTAAACCCATCCAGCCCTGAAAATCATCATCATCTT
>NTHP01000014.1:58031-83626 GCA_003416845.1 Oplegnathus fasciatus
CCCACCCACCCACACAAACACACACCCTAACACAGATCTAGGGATTTGATTTGCAGTTTTATACACACACATGCAGATTTGTCAAGGATTACCATCCGCACATGCTGCACACATCTCTAGATACTGTAGCTACCCCTCCATCACACACGCACACACACACAAACCTCCTACACAGTCATCATCTGTTGGTTTTAGCAGCATCAGGAGATAAATCCTGTCCTAACAATATTAGCTGCATATATTCCGACTCAAACATGAACTGTGTGTGATTTTCAGTGAGAATCTTTGAATGTTGATTCATGATTCATGTCCAGCAGGAAGTTCTCATCCCCCAAAAGCTAACTTTTCAAATTTGCACAAGTGATGGGAATTGATTTTTCTTAATTCCTCTCGTCATTTCTGGTCAGTTTTGACCTTTTGCGCTCCATTATCTACAGTAAAGCCTGGCCTCGGGGTTGTGAATCATTTTCCACAGGACACAGGGAAAGTCAGCTGTCAATCACAGTGAGAAAAAATCAGTAGACCTCGAAGGATCACCTCAGTGTGTTGCTGTAGTTATACAGTAGCTGAGACGTCATTATTTCTGTGTCAGTTCGGCACAAATGAGGTGGGAATCTGGCTCGGATATTTCTGATATTTATCGCTTTAAAGAAGTGAGTCTAATGGCAAAGTAACCATAACAGGCAATTGATTCCAAATCCTCGAATTTAGCGTAAAATTGAGTGAGAAGAGTAATGACTGTGGGTGTAACAGCGAGCTGAATTGACGGAGGTTTGTGCTGCTCGAGTGCCTTTGTTTCAAATTTGAGTAAGAATCGTTTATTTTACGTACCATCACTGCTAAAATTATTAGCAGAAATTGAAGTGAAAGATGCAAAACATTTGCTGTTCAGACTTCCCAAATCTGAACATTTGCTGCTTTATATCCCTTTGAATTAAATATCTTTGGGTTTTAGACTGTTGATCGGATATAATGAGTAATTAGAAGATTTGATGGACACTTTATTCACTGAACGATAAAGCAATTAAGCAAAAGAGATAACAGATTAATCAATAAAAATTAAGTATGTGTTGCTTCCCCATTTAGGATTAAATATTTGCATTTTCACCAGACTACAGAAGAAGGGCAGCCTGAGGAAACACATAAAAGTAGAGAAATAATAACTTAATAATATATAATAATATATTCAAAGTTGTAAAATGTAGCTGTGCAGTCTGTGCGGGGAAAATGAGGCAGTACTTGAACACCAGACATTCAGGCGATGATCAGAGTTAAATAAATATCTAAAACTTGGACAGAGGTTTTAACAGATACTTACAAAGTCCCTTCATAGACTCTGACTCAAAAGTCTGAAGCATCTTACCCTTAAAAATATTTACATTAATAAACAGATGATTATTTTTTAATGAGTCTCCTGTTGTGGCTCTTCACCCTGATTAAATCAGAGCTGTGGGGAATTTCACTTTGTCTTATTAGTGTATTTGTTTACTCCCTCCCTGCTCACAGCTTCCTTTCCTTCCTCCCTCCTCCACATCGGTGTTTAATGGTTGGTTTCCTTCGTCCAGCCCAGCCATGTTTGTTCTTCGTCTCTTTCTCTTCTTGTCCTCGTCACTGATGAATAAGAGAAAGCCATTGGATTGAATTGGTGCTTCTTCTATATTTGCAGTCAGTTGCTCCCTTTTAACAGAAACACAATCTTTCTCTTTCTCCATCTATCAGATAATGCTCCATCCTGCCCATCCTTTCTCTCTCCATTTCTCTGTTTTTCCTATTCAGCTTTTCAAGCTCTCCGTCTGAAAGAGGAGAGAGAGAATAGAGGCGTGCGGAGTCAAGGGCAGGTCGTCGCCCCGCACAGAGCTGCAGTGTCGTTTTCTGAACACAAGACAAGAAAACACACACTTCTCCGGCATGCCGGCGTTAGCAACATTTTATTATCTTCACTCTCTTTGTCTTCTGCTCTTGTGTGTGCTCTTGTGTTTGTTTGTGTTTGTCCAGTGCCATATCAACGCATCTTTGGAAAAAGAAAGTGCAGTAGTGGGGTCCTTCTTTCACTCTCTATTCTCTCTCTCACACAGAGAGAGAGAGAGAGCTGCTTTTAGTTCAGAATTGGAAGTGATTGAATGAGATTTTTTCATCCTGTGGAACATTTTCTGAACCAGATACAAGAAGGGCGGCGTTGCTGCTGTGAGGACAAACACATAAAGCTTTTGCTAACTGTTGTGATTGTGGTCACAGCTAGCAATTTTGTTCACAACTGATTTTCTTTAATCAGTTCATCTTTTGGCTTGTAAAAAGTGACAATGCCCGTCATGCAGTAAGTTTCCAAAACTCAAGGTGACGTCTTCAAAGTCAAAGATATTCAATTTACTAAGATACAATACACAGAGCAGCAAATCCTCGCATATGAGAAGACGCAAAAACACAAATGTTCGGCTTTTTTGCGGTTTTCCAGATGATTTAAACAATTAATTGATTATTAAAATTGTTGCTGATTGTTTTTACGATTAATCAATTAATTGTTTCATTGATAATTGTGACTGTTTTTAGTCACAGTTATTATTAGTCTTGTTCCAGGAAACGAACTCATATCATTAAGCTGACAAAAAAAACTTAACTCACTTAACTTACTACCTTTTTCCAGAGCTTTCATCAGCATCTCACAGCCTTCCTCAGCAGAAAGCAGCTAAAAATGTTTGCACTTTCCTATTTTATTAATTTCTTACTTTAAATAAAGGTTGTGAGCACAGCAGTAACCAGAATAAACAGGAAAGGTCCCTGTTCTGAATGTCTTTGTGTGCCTGTAGAGGTGAAAACACAGCAACACAAGGTTGCTGTTTAACCTTGACACACACACACACACACACACACACAAACACAGGAGGAAGGTGGCAGTGTCTTTTATGAATGGCAGGTCTTGGCCTTGTCAGCCAAAGGCAGATAGGAAGGAGGCACCTGCACCCCGTCACCTTGGCCCTGTGTGTGTGTGTGTGTGTGTGTGTGTGTGTTTTCACTGCCTGGCACTGATTGCAGCCCTCCTTTCAGAACAGTTTACACGAGCAATAAAGATCAAACATACATTGATCAAGTTGTCTAGTTGAAGTTTAAAGTTAGGAGTTAAACTGGAACTGTGATTTTCATCTTTCACTCCCAAGTAAGTCGGAAATACGACTTAATACGTATGTATCACTGTTCATGAAATAAAATAGTAATAATAATAAACTACAGATGAATTTATTCTACCTGATGGGTAGAGTTAACTGTTTGAAAAGAAAGATATTTCAATCACAGGACCTCTGCAGGTAGAAATGATCTCATCAAAATGCTGCATTAATGAACAAAAATAGCTGTTATCGTGTCAAGAAGGTATTTTGATATGCTTACTTAAAAGTATTTCATGAATGCTTAATTATATATTTGGGGAGTTTGAGAAGAGCGGGGAAAATGTCTTTAAATCCATCAAAATTATTTTTTGAATATTTCATGTGTTCGTCTCACGGCTATAAAAAAGGGAATAGACGGGGAGACGTAAAGAGGGAGGACTTTAACTAGTTAATAAAGACCTGAGGTGAGTCGCAACAGCCCGTCAAGTTTTACAGCGAGGTCATAAAGTTTCACAAAATATGGTTCTAGACAGCAGATGGAGAAGTATACTCTGTGTGTGTGTTGTGTATGTGTGTGTGTCTATTAGTGTGTGTGTGTGGGTGGATGTAAATTAAGCGCCGTGTCTCCAAATCCTGCTCATTGAGCTCTCAGACGGTTGAACTAACACAGTCTGCTGCTTTAAAACAAACTGAAGGCAGCTGACTCGCACTTCCACTCCTTTCTCTATGTATATTCAGTGTGTCTCATATCTCAAAACTCTGACTGTGAGAAATTTGTTTAGCTGAAGTCTTTCTGAATTTACTTTATGGATTCCTTGTATTTGTGTAGAAGTTATTTAGAATTTCTCATTTGAAGGTAGAAAAAGTCTATCTGGTACTGAAAAATCTCTTTTCTTCTGCATTGACGAAATCATCGATCCTGCGTATACATCCTGTGTCTATAAGGATATTTTTTCACCAGACAGAAAATATACAGTATGTAGTGTCTTATATTATTCTGTACAATGCACTCTGTAACCTCTACATGGTTGTCAAGGAAACATCTCCCTCACACTCCTGAATGACTGCATTAGGTGAGAACGGTGTGATCACGTGTAGGTATTCAGATTTGGCTAATGTGTCTATTTTTGAGGGCCGATGCTGATATTTATATTTTGTGTTAATAATCTTCAGATTCATGCAAAGACTTTATTATTTGCAGGATGTGACCATTATGTAATAACAATGAAGATAAAACATTTATGCACGAGATCTGAAAAAGCTACAGTAAGGGCTCCACATTGCTGCTAGTATTGATCTGGTAAATATGTAATCAACCTGCATAATAATCATTATAATGGTGGAGAACAGTGACTGAACCATATCTGATTTGTATTAAAAGAACATCAATATAACTCTAATAATATACCAACATATCATACCTACAGTCAGGCACTGTGGATTATCTCTTTTTAATGTCACACGCAAGACTTCAAGATATTTATTGTCATATGCACAACAATTACAGGAAGCAGTCGTTGGCAATGAAATTATTAAATCCCAGGCCCCTCGAACAAACAAAATAAAGTAAAAGACATGAGATATAAAATGGTACAAAAGTTCAAAATATGAGAATAGAATTTAGTATATAAAATATAAAATACAATATAACACACTAGAGTAAATATATAAAAATTGAATAGAAATAGAAATATATACAAACATAAATATAATACGCAGTGAACACGAAGGTGGAAAATGGTTGAAGTGGCCCAAAAGTTAAAACTTACCTGTCTTTATCTCTTCAGGAAGCAGGACCCGAAGCTAACAATTCTTTTCAATATTGATTAATCTGACGATTTTCTTTCTCGATTAATCGTTTAGTCTATAAAACGTCAGAAAAAAGTGAAAAGTGTCCATCACAACTTCCTGAAGTCCAAGGTTCAGATATCTCATCTTGCAGCTGTATCATGTTGTAATCAATGAATCATAGATTATCAAAATAAGTTATCAGTTATCTGTCGGTCGACTTGTTGTTTCATCATTACAGAAAGTTTTGGGGAAAGAGGTAAATATAGCACTAATAGTGAAGATATAGAGGAGGTGATAGGTATAGGACTCTGGATTATTATAGATATAGGGACGTGCAGGGGGGCCGGGGTTAGATGTAGGACCTTGGGGTGAGATATGGGTAGATACAGAGCTCTGTGTGGTAGTTTGGGATAGATATCAGACACAGTTATGGGACATTAGGGATAGATACGAGCACTTGGGGAAGAAATAAAACTCTGGTGGAGTTTGGGGATAAATAAATCAGTCCTCGGGGGAGATAGAGCTAATGTAGACCTCTGGATGGGAGACGGGGGTAGATATTGGGCTCCTGGTGGTAGTTAGGGGTAGATACTGCACTCTTGAGGAAACATGAGAGTTGATTCAGAGCTTTTCAGGAGATAGGGGGAGAATTAGGGATGGTGGAGGTGTTGGTGACAGATATATAAGGCTCCTGGGGAGAGTTAGGAGTAGATACAGGACTCCTTGGGGGAGAGAGGGGTAGGTGCAGGAACCAGGGTGGGTGCAAGTGATACAGAGACAGTGATTGCGTCAATAAGTTGGAGCTAACATTGGGAGTGTGTGTGTGTTTTTGCAGCTGATATTGTGGGAATGTGTAGTGTATGTGTGTGTGTGTGTGTGTGTGTGTGTGTGGGAGTGGTGCAGAGAGCGAGGTCGGGGAGGAGAGCAGCTCTACAGTCTGGGTCTTTGTGTTCCTCATGTAGTGTGTGTGTGTGTGTGTGTGTGTGTGTGTGTGTGTGTGTGTGTGTGTGGGAGGCAGGCAGGCAGAGAGGGAGGCAGGGAGGGGCTCCCAGCATTGTCTTTCACCTCTCAAGGCCACAGACACAGCCGCAAGCTGCAGGATACACACTCACACACACACTCACACACACTGCAGCAAGTGACTGAAAAGGATGGGTTGGAGATAAGTGAGAGATGAAGAGGAAAGATAGAGTCCATGGGTGGAGGGAGGGGATGGACGGAGTGAAAGAGAAGGTGTGAGACAAAATGATAAGACGGATGGAAGGAGGAAATTTGAGGGCTGTGATTTTAGAACGGCTGAAACAAGTGTGCAGAGTCAGAAGAGTAAAGAAGTGATTAAAGAAGGAAAAATACATGACCAGCATGAATAAGGAGGGGTTGGAGAGGTCAGATGTTGTAGGAACGAGACGAGAACGAGAAAAGGAACAGGACTGAAGTGAAAGGAAAAGGAAGGAGGATAAACAGTGATTGAGAACTGTGAGTAAAAGACACAGAAAGCTCAAGGTTGGTTATCAAATCCAAGACGGTACTTTAGTCCTGGTGGGAGAAAATTCTCCATAACATGGGTTTATACGTTGGTTGTCACACCATCAAATATACAGTTTTAAGTGTCTGCTTATGTCACAATCTAATGTCGTCTGTAGGGATCGATTCCGATTGTGGATCCGGTTCCAAGTTTGTAAAATACCTGGATTCATTAAGGTCTGCGGCCAGCAAATCTCTGATCTGTCATGCACAATCTCTCTTGGATGATCTTTTTTTTTTGTCTTCTGTCTGACACTACAGGCATCTGCAAAGAAAGTGGTGACGAGCGAAAAAGCAATATTTGCAGGAGGGTTCTCACAACAAAGGGGGGGTGACAAGTCCCTGCTTGAATATTTATCTACCGTCCATCATGTTAAAGTAAGAACTTGTGGCATTTTTGGTAACTTAAGTAAGGACGAGTGCTCGGCCGGTGTTACACCGTCAGATTCTGTGACGTGTAGCCGTGCAACAAGAAGTTAGCCTTCATTAAGTGCATCAAACATGCAGAAATATCTGCAAATTATTGAGTTGATATTTGCAGAATAACAAAGTAGAATTGATATTATTTCTACTGTGTTGTTTTTGCCTCTGCAGTAAGGAGCAAATGCTGTTTTCCCTCGCAGCAAAAGGAAAAATAAGTCAGGACGGGGTTAATGAATGTAACAGAGCAGTGACTAAATATGTGGTGAAAGCCCGACACCCTTTCAGTACAGTAGAATCTCTGTGGTTTAGGTATGAAATAAAAACAGAACATAGTTTTTTAACTAAGATGTCTTCATTCCCCATCAAACCAACTGCCTAAAAAGACTTAATAAGGGATTCGGAACTGGATTCAGATTCGATTAAATGCAAACATACCCCATCCCTAATTGTCTGTCAACTGTATTTGTTTGTGAAGGAATCATACTTCACATTCAGCAAATGTTGTCTTATACATCATGGAGGAAACAAGAGCGTAAAAAACAGACCTCTAGTCAGGATGACGAGAGGAAGAAAGCATGATTGTGGGAGGGAGAAAGCAGCAGAGGTGGAGAACAGAAACACAAACAGAATGATGATGAGAGAAGATGAACGGGGAGAAAAAGGGGGAGAGATGTCAAAGGAATACACCAACCGCTGGCTGATGAACCTTTGATTTACATACTGATGTAAGTTTCAACTCTTTTTGTAATGTGATGTACACCGTGGCATGTATCGCCTTAGAAGATGATGCAGAGGAAGCCTGAACTGTACACCAAAGACAAATCACATGCCAAGACATCAGCGTGTACTGAATGCAGTATCTGCTGCATCATACTGTATGAAGCTTGTTGTGTGCAGTTTGAGCTCAGTTATTCCTTTACTTCAGCACTTCTGTTTCCTCACAAAGATCTTTTTCGTTGAAGCATAAAATTGATTCAGTTCTTTCTTTTCCGAGGAGTTAAAAGTTTCAGTTTTGGATTCAACTTGTATATTTCTACCTCTAGTTTGGTTTGGAAATTTGTAATGCTGAAACAATCAAGTTGATTACTTGATATGTCAATAAACAGAAGATAAATTGACAACAGCTTTGATATTGATTTGATATTTGGTTTTTGGACTTTTGTTCAGACAAAACCAGCTATTTGAAGATTTGAGCTTGCGACGTGTGTTTTGGCCTATTTGGCATCAGGTGTCGCCAAGAGGCCTGATGAAATAAGGGCCCCTTCACACCTACCTCGTTTGGTCCGGACTTTCTGACTTTTCAGCTTGATCCGAACCAAAATTACACGCGTGAAACCTCCCCCGGACCGCGGTCCAGACCAAACAGATGAACCTTGGTCTGACCAAAAGAGGTGGTTTCGGTCCGGATCAAATTGAGCCATGGTTCGCTTCGCTTCTAGTGTGGAAACATTTTTTTGGGTGGTTCAGACTTTCGGACTAAATACAGGAAGTTCTGGGAGGTGATCCTCAGAACCGGAAAGAGGAAAAAGACCGCAACAAAACAAAATGAGTCGCGGTAGCAAGCAGGGAGAGGAAAAGAGCAAATGTTTAATTATAATTATTATTATAGCGGCAATGAAATGGATCTGTTTGTTCATTTTTCTCCATTCACTCAAACTGTGATAGAAGGCTACCCTCTGAATTAACAACACGCCAATTAGACACACGCCCGTCTACAAACCAATCAATTACATGTAATATAATATAATAAAGTAATATAATGACAAACAGCAGCAGGTAGCAGAGATGCTGTGACAAACTTTTATTCAATCTTTTAGCAGATTTTAAGTGTTAGCAGAGACACTACAGCACCTTTTCCATTTGGATTCAGCCTCTAAAAGTCATGTGATATATGTGTTGATCAGTCTGTGTGGTTTACTTGCCACAATATAATCTAAACCAACAACAGGAAAGGACCGACTTACACAAGGGTTTAAAGGTACAAGGATGTAGATAGTGACATCTAATAATCAGCAGTTCTTCATGCTTGGAAAGTCAGGGCAGAACGAAATGAAATGAGGATGCACTGCAGTCGGGACCGATGCTCATATTCAGATATTCAATATGGTACGAGCACCAAAGAGGCCAGAAGAGCACAAACAAGTCCATCGAATTACAGGAAATTTGCTTAAAATTGTGCACAAAAATTAAAAACAACTAAGGAAGCGTCTGTTACGTTCTAACCTCACAGTGGTGATTATTAGTCAGATGTCAGTGTGTTCCTTTAAGCTGAAAAGCTACAGAAGACTAGAAATGAGGGATGAACAGAGACCATTCATACAGTCGTGCTTAACTATATATATGACCCACTCACCCATTTTGTGTGTACGACTTTATATACTACACAGTTGGGGTTGTGCGTTCATGCGTGTATGTTTCTTTCCATTGTACATTTCAGTGCCCTCACATGGTTGCACACGTGCGTGAACTGGGGGCGAGATGATGATAATGATGATGATGATGAATGTGGACCTTCGGTGGGATGTTAACTGTTCTCTCAGCAGGTTAATTAAATTAGGTAAAGCCCAGTAAAACAGCATCGGGACTGTGTTTTTATCTGCAGCACAGTTTTAAAGCTTTAAAGCCTCAAACTGTCCAAAGCGTCAGTTGCGACCTTGAAAGTGAACAAATCTTCGAGGGTCAGGAATATTGTGAAATGTTGCAAGCAGTCTTCTCATGAATACTCAGAAGTCAGAAATGTCAAGGAATGTTATGGGTATGCAACCTGACAAGAAAACATGATATGTTCCATCGCTTAAAAATGTTTATTATATATAGTATGGAGCAGAAAGGTTGACGTTTGCAGAATTGCTCTGATGAGAACATAAAGCATCAAGGAAAGTATTCAAATTTTACATCAGGGCCGCGGTGGGAGATTGAGACTACCGACTCAACTGCTCTAATTGTAACTTCAACCTTGATGACAGATGAAAAGTACATTTTGTGATCAGTATTCAACTGATGTTTTTATAATTTGCTCCTACCATAAAGTAAAAAAGTCTGTGCACTGTGGCTGAAATTCTGTGCTTAGTTTTCCGGGTTTATGGTCGTGGATCCATCAGTTGTGTTTCTTGAAAATAATAATAATAATAATAATAATAATAATAATAACAACTGTTTGTGCAGCACCTTTGAAAAACAAAGTTACAAAGTGCTTTACAAAAAGGGCAAATCAGCTTGCAGATTGTTGCTACGTAACCACAGATGAAATGGTTCACTGGCTTTTTCTGACCTCTGTGCAGTGCTTCTCCCATAGCTCGCTGCATTTCATGCTGCTTTGCAAAGAAAATCCATGTTACGCTTTGAAAACATTAAAAACATGAAACTCTCCACAAAGACAAAGAGAACACTGAAAATGCAGCAGCGATGATGAAGTCCGAACTGTTGAGTCAAGAGCCTATCTGGTCAGCAAGGAAGTAATTATCTTGCATTACAGAAGTTTCATAAAGCATTAATATAAACTCACTTTATACTGCCTGATGGGTAGAATATCAAGGGAGAGAATAAATGAATGCAGGGAGGGGCAAAGAGAAAGCAAAAACATAAAGAGAAGGGAAGCCGGAGGGAGAGTATGAAAGTAGAAAAAAATTAATTGGACCAGAGTGGATCTGTTTCTCTCTCCCTCTCCAAAAACAAAACAAGTGAATTATTGAGATACAAGAAAGCCAGTTAGAGAGAGTGAATGTAAAACCAAGAGACAGTTTGACTCCCAAACCAAACCGCGTCACAGTCTTACATCCCTGTTCGGATCCCTGCTGTCCCCCAGCAGAGAACAGTACATTAAAGTACATTAAAGCTGCAGCTCTCACTGGCCTACATAGAGTTCACCTCCCCATCAATCTTTCATGGCTAACCCCCAAAATATAGAGCAAAGCTAATTTACCGTGAGTCAACACACACCCTCCCCGGGTGCAGGAGTGGAGATGTGTTTCCATGTTTCTGTGAGTGTTTCTACAAAACAGAAGTAATTTAGACCTGCTCTACCTTTTTTATTTTTCTCCCCAGATACAAACTTGTTCTGATCTAGCAGTGAGTGTTTTTCTCAGGTTTGTAATCTAGTTTGGAGCTTCCACCATTAAATTGCTTTTCTGATAATAGCAAAGTGAGTTTGTCTGGCAAAAAGGACTACAGGTAAATTCTCCACAGTTTCCACTGTAAATTCAAGCACAGTCAGTCGTAAAAGTTTGTGACAGAGAACTTGTTTGAGTCTAAAAAACAACCAAATGTGGCGTCTCTGGAGACACACATCACAGCCACTGTCGGAGCATTTCCAAATGTCCTGTTATCCCAATTTGTTCACCGAGATTTTCTTCAGACTCCTCTAAACCTGATGACAAGTGAGATCTGGTAATTTGAAACTACTTTCGTAGTCAAACTGCTGTCGGTTTTGATGAGGAAAGAACTTGATTTTTAGTACTGTAGAGCAGTGATTTCTAACCAACAAGCCCTCCAATTTAAATGACGTTCTTCAGTGCACTTCAGAGCGACGCATGGAAACGTTTTCCATCATTTGTCTGTGCCTTCCAAAACCAAACAAATCACTGTAGAAAAATAAACCTGTTTTAGGACGAGACGCCGTGGTTTAGGAACAAACATCATGATTCGGTTTAGGGAAACATCGTCGTTTGGGTTGAAATGACTGCTTCGTTTGGGTTAGGGGACCTTCGTCGTCACGGTTACAATAACAACCGCTCGGTTAAAGTTAGTCGCTGATCAGTGAATGCGAATGGTGAGAAAAAAACAGTGACGCACAGCTCTAATGTCATGTGTTGTATCCTGAGGCATTAAACATGGAAATATTTACACAGAGACACATTTACAGCATATTAAAGAATTGCCAGGGGAAGAATACTGTTCTCCATGTTGTGTGTTATGTATCATGCTGATAAGGGCTGTGTGTATGCTGTATATATGTGTGTGTGTGTGTTTGCGCTGCAGACAACACACAGATTAATAGACTGTGGATGTCATTTTGTTATTAAACCTTGGATATTTAATGTGAGACAATGTTGGTTGTAGCTGGCTCACATCTATTGGACTTGTTTAATGGTAGTTGTTCTTGACCTTGAGGTGAGAGACAAATTCAAAAGGAATATCTTTCATGTATTAATATTTACAACCAGGTTTTTTTTTTTTATGAATTACTTTCTCCCGTCAAAGAACAGAAAAACTGAAGTGGTCTTTATGCTTATTATATTCAAGTGAAATAGTAAAAATCTGGAATAAAGATCAGTATCTAAGTGTTTGCGTTCGCTTTTGCATGAGGATTCAGAAAAGTGCAACTATAAAATGCAACACGCTGCCACACTGTGACGAAGCTGCTGTCTCACTCAAATGTTTGTTCACACTGATCGTTTGTTGTCTCTTGTTGACGTCACGGCCACTAACACTTAATGTTTCCGTGACTTCCTGTAGTTGGGCAGATAATGACGGTCCTCCGTCTGAGGAGCAAAAGCTGAATGAGCGCGGCGTTGTCGTACCTCCGCAGGAATTTATAACACAGCGGGGTGGACGAGTGGGCGTACAAAGCACCTGAGACTGCAGTTTGTGACCTGTCTCCTACCAACAGTCAATGATTCATTCTTTAACAATGACCACAAACTTTCCCTGACTGCTACTGTACCTTGGTCGTACCCAATAGTGTCATCCGTTTTCTCCACAGTGTAATTTCACCGTCTACTCTCTGCACACAACATCTTTTGCGTGTCTGTCCTTCCTAGAAGAGGACAAAAGGAGGCAAATTTGTTATTTTGGGCTGCTTGACTTATCAACAGGGTCTGCAAATCAGTTTTAAATCAGCTTGCACCCTCTGAGTTTAGCAGAGAAGTTACCCACCTGCTGTAACTTCTAGGTGTTCCTTTACCTCTTATTTATTCCTACATTTTGCAGCAGAACATCCGTGAAATTGATGATTGATTCCCAGCATTTGTTAACACTTGCAGCCACCTTGTAGAGTTTTCGGGTGTAACAAAGCCCGACACGTCTGTGAAGAAGCATTCAGTGAGACGGTCGTGTCGGGCGCGACAAAAGGCCAAAAATAAAAATGTTTTTTTTTTTTTTTTAAAGAGAAGCTCTCAGATGTTCTGGGGAAAGACAGCCCACGGCGTCGCAGTCGCAACAGCAAAAAGAGTCATCACCCACCAGTCTTAAACAAGTCTTAACTGACAGTGAGATGTGCGCAGCAGATGGTACTTTATCTGAATATCTCTCTCCCCTCTAACGCACACACACACCATGTCCTTTGGTGTATGGGGTGCTGCAGTTTGTGTAAAGTAGGTCATGAGGGCAGTGTTGACCATTACAGCATCTGACTGTGGCAAGCAGCTTACCTCACTCACTATTAATAGACACACACACACACACACACACATGTCAAGCAGGCAGGAGATCATGGAGGAATTAATGCATAACTTAACATAACATTAGTGCTGACATACCTTTATTGTATGTGTTCATGAGAAAGAACGTACGCATAATAAAACGCTTTTCTCTCACACAGCCTGTTGCTAAATTGAAAAAGTAGATTATACCTGCTCTAAAGCTTGTGGCTAGTGTATTCATATTTTGGCTAGTGCTCCTACAACCTCGTTTAATAGCTTGAGGAAAGAGGAGAGAGGAGGAGGACAGAAAGGAGCACACGTGTTTGGTTCCTTTATTGTGAAAGAGTGTTTCACCACAAAAGCTACATTCAGCCACATACTCCCTCCCTCCCCTCCCACCCTCCCTCTCCATCTATAATCCATTTTCTTCAAGGTTGCACAGGAGCAGAAGAAGAGAAAGAGAGGGCAGAGGGAGAGGAGAGAGAAAACGAGAAGGGAGGAGAGGGCGGGCGGGAGAGGAAATTGGGAGAGAAAAGAGCAGAGCTGAGGGGAAGCCAAAGAATTATCAGAGAGATGGAGCGGGAAGAGGAGAGGTGGGAAATGAGAATGAAACAGATGGAGGGCAGAGCTGAAGTAGAATATAAGGAGAGGGAAGAAGAAAAAAATGAAAGGAGGGTAGAGAGAGGAGAAAGGCAGGAAACATGACGAAGGGCGAGGCGGAGCGAAGAAGAGATAGAGTAAATGAGAAGGGAGAGAGTGGGTGAAAGAGAGGAGGAGGAGGAAACGAAGAGCACGGCCAGAAGGCAGAAGACGACGAGGGCAGAGGGAACACGAACAGGAGAAGCATAAAAAATTGGAAGGCTGCGGGAGGAAGAGGTGTTTTTACACGCTAGTTAGAAATCATGTGGTCCCTCCTACCCTAAATATGTCAGGAAAGCCCCCAGAACTGCTCCGCTACAGTCACATTCATTCTGCATAATGTGGTTTTTTCTCATCCAGAACAAAACTGAGCTTTAGTAAAGCAGCGATTTAAAGAAGAATGAAATCATTTTAATGGGTTAGTACATCTGCAGGCTAACAGACACAGACTGCATCAATTGCCTTACCGATTGTGTCTATTTCATCCACTTTGCCATCTCTCATCCAACATGACATTTTGCACAGTGAAGGACAGTGTCAGTGAAATGAAAACAAATCAGGATCCAATTAAGAACCCTGTAGAGAACAAAAGCTATTGTGCTGTCCAGTACTGTCATTTCTGCGCTTACAAATTCTTAATTCTTACCATATTATCTGTTTTAATGTTTGTCTCTGAAGAAAAAGAAGAAAAAAAGTTCAGTTCAAGTGACTAAATGAAATCTAGTTGTAAAATGTGGTGGTGCTGGAAGCTCAGTGGTGCAGGTTGCTTGCAGGTTGTGCGAGACAACTCATTTTTTTGTGTCTTCACATAGACGTCAGCACTGTCGAGACAATTTTCAATTGGTATGAACTGAACAGATTAATTGTTATGTGAAGTTCAAGATGAAATCTTTACAAAAGCACTGTACAAATTATTTTTGTGCAGTGTCCTTTTAAATTAATTTTGGAAGTAAATTTCCGAGTGAATTTTTGCTGTTATAAACGCAGACGTGGTCAAGCCTTCTTTCCAACAGAATGATCAAATCATCCAGTGTTTTGTCTCCTCGTATCTTGATTGTTGTATTCAAGTTTCAGCCAAGAAACCGTAGCACATCTCCAATTACTTCAAAGGTCTTCTGCACAATTGCTAATTAATACTCCACAGGGGATTCTGTTGTTGTTTTGTTATTAAGCCTAGTTTTGAAAAGTGTTAAGTAATTCAAGTTTTACTTACTTCACAAAAAAATTTGTCTTCACTTTTTTTTTACAAGAAAATTAAGAACTGAATAAAGCCTTGAATTGTAATGCTGAAATCAGAAAACAAATCTTTAGTTTCAGTGACTGATTAATATTTAACAGCAGGAGTCTGAGTTCTCTGTTTCTGAGCATCTTTGTTGTCAACTTATGTTAAACTGTTGATTTGATTTGGCTGAAATGTGGTGGACAGACGGCTTGAAGGATCAGTGGTCTGGCAAGAGTGAGGTTCAGTTTGTCTTCATTTTTTACTCTCACCTACTCTGTTGTATTTATGTATTGTGAAAACCAGATTGCAGTCTACACGGCAGTCTCTAAAATGTCAATCAAAGGCACATTTATAAGCTTAGTTTTAAGTAATTGTTTGAGGTCATTTTTATGATTCTTTTAAGCCGTTATTTCCCTTTTTAATGATCTTTTAATTTTACCCTCAGTTCTAAAGAACTTTGTGAAGTGTGTCTCAGTATGAGAACAACAAATAATCAATCAAATCATTGTTCGTCTTCCTGACGTGTTTTGACTGATCAAGATATCAACACCAATGATTTGTTTACAGGTACATGTGAGTGGTACGGTGGTGCTATAAATAGCCGTAGCCGTGCGTAACGCTCGAGCGTAATGTTGGAGAACCTCGTCAATGTGACACATTTGGTAAAACTGCAACACATCCTTTTATGGCGAACCGTAGGAGTGGGAATGGGGCTCGTGCTCATGCGTCCGGTTCCAGAATGATTGAGATTTATAAAAAACTGAACCGGGCATATGTGCAGCTTTTAGAAATCTGATGAAAGGAATCCAGATGTATATTTCTGTCTTTGTGCGTACACACAGTTTTAGTCGTGAATCTACACAGAGTTTTATGCATCTCAGTGCAGCAGCTAAAAAGAAAATAAAACCTCCAACACGCGCTATAAACGAGCACGGTTTCTCAGAGGCAGCAGGTTGGAAACGCCTCGCGTTGTCGAGGTTTTTCAGCACTGAGAGCTCCGTTATCTTTGGGCGCGATCCAGTAGGAAGAATATTGTCTCAAATATTGACACAAGTCTGCATGAGAGTACAGTGTTTTAATGAAATGTGATGAACCTCGGTGTGTGAGCGAGTGCGTCCAGTATAAATGTAGCTGTATGTAATATTCTTGTCCGTATGCTGCGTCCAACTGTATTTGCAAGTTATTACTGTGTTGATGCATCTATGATACAAACAGTACAGTGTGTGGGTGTGTATGTAGCTGCGTGTACAGATTTTGTGGTCGTGTATGCAGTAAACGTGTTGGTGTCAGACATAAAGGTGTGTGTGTATATGTGTGTGCGAGTGGAGAATGTATGAAGGCAGTATGTTTCCATGTGCACAACAACCAGTCAAGGCTTTTAGCTGGGAAATAGGAAAATATACCCGCACACATACACACACTAAGCCCCGCCCCCTCTGCATCACTTTATACATCGCTCCATCCTGTCCACCTCCATCACCTCCCCCCCTTCCTCTCTCCTGCTTACATTTAGTCAGTTCCTCCTTTGTCCAGCCTCTCTCTCTCTCTCTCTCCTCACCCACACACTCATGCTCTCTCTCTCTTTCTCTCCGTCTCTTTCTCCCCCCTCATCCCTCACATTTCTTTCTTCCATTCTTCACCTCTGCTCGGTCAGTTTCTCCTCCTCCCCTCAGCGTACAGCAAGGAGCAAGGAGTCAGGGATGACAGCCTCCTCTCCTCTCCTCTCTCCTCTCTGATGCGGACCAGAAGGAGTGGCCCATTGTTCTTCCCCTCTGTCTCACGCCCGTTACGTCTCATCTCCTCCTCATATCCCAGAGCTCAGCTTCATGTCACAGTGTGTCTGTGTGTTTCACGTGCAGCTTGTGTGTTAGTGGATGGTGCAGCCCATCACAAGCATTGTTAAACTCTTCTATTGTACTCACAGTGTTGTCTGTCTGTACTGTATGTGCCCTCACTCTCACACTGACACGAGAGAATGAAAACGTCTCTTTCTGAAAGGCTTGAAGTAGTTGAACATGTTACCAAACACTCGACTTGTGGAAATATCTCCTGCAACAGAAGCCAGAACATGAACTAACTTCTGCTTTATTTAAAGGATAAGTCGGGTGATATTCAACATTTTTCTTATTGTGAACAAATTCCATAAAAAAAGCAACAAAAAGCTGATCGTATTAACTAACAAGTATTGTGTTCAGCCTGTGCCTGATATATCTTATTCCTCTGTGCCATCAAAAACACATGGATGTTCCTTTATTGTCAGGAACACACGCACTGTAGCTTATTTCGACTCAATCCGCCAGAAAATCCACCAAAAAAACTAACTAGAGCAGCAAATCTGCAGCTGAAAATAGTCCCTTTCAAATGCGCTATTTCCTCCTGTTTGAGTAACGTTTGATAAAAACAGTGAGCAGCTGTTTTAGGAAGTACTGAGCTTACTATATATTTGTGAAGTGTGTTTTTTAAAGGTTTGTGTCTTCAGTTGGAGCTGGGAGCCACAGACACGCCGGGGGAAGTCAGAAAATATTAAAGACGGATTGTTAAACACATTTTGTTCTTTTCGAGGGATTTGTTGACTTTAACACAAATATGCGTCGTGAGAAAGCAGGACAGATAAAAACTTCAGAATGATCTGCGACCTTCCGCGTGAATCACTTTTTAACAGTTATCGTGGTGTTCGTGCTTGTGGGTAAGANNAGAGTCTCAGTCAGTCTCAATGAGTTAGTGTCAGTATATAAGTATATGTGCTGCTTTATTTATGTCATGTTTGGCTGTTTTTGCCTCTGCTTGTACTGTGATGTAGCTGTTTGCTTTATATTGTGTGAATTAGCTCTTGAAAGACTTCGTGTATTGTTGTTGTTTGTGGATATTATATTTTTTTAGACATTCAGGAGGTGAATGTATTTCTCTTATGCCTCCTAACCTCTCCTATCGCTGCCAAACCTAAATAATCTTGGAGCCACGTTTCCACATTTGGATGTGTGTGACAGCTGAAGGAAGCACAGCAGGTGAACGTGGATATTCAGCACATTCAGTATGTGTTGAGAGCCTTCAGGTGAACAGCCAGCTGCTGTTTCGGTGTGCTGGCGCAGATTCTCTCCTCTGCTTCCCACATGATGCAATATTAATTGACTCCGATCAGAGGAGGGAAAGTGGCTGTGTGTGTTTGTGTGTGTGTGTGTGTGTGTGAGAGAGAGTGCTTATATCAAATCCATCTTCTATTCTTTCTCTTCCTTTCCTCGTCTTCCTCCTCTCCAGAGAGACGAAACCTCAGTGCAGTACAGCAGCTGCGAGGAGCTCCAGAGAATACATGGAGAATGAGGATCTTTTGCATTTGTTTATTTTATCTTTTATGCATGAAATTCATTCGCACCGTTTTAAATTTAGCTCGGCCGTACTCATGTGTGCAACAGCTTCTCTGTTCTTCAGACTCATCTTTTCTGTTAGTTCCTCAGCTGTCTAATAACAATAGACATTGCATTAAACTCTTTAAAAATGTGGATCTTAAGGAAATTAAAATTTTAAAAATTAAAAACTTTAATTTAAAACCCAAATAAATCACCGTGTCTCAGCTCTCTGGGTCTGGAACATTTTATATTAACGATTTCACCCAGATCTTAATAAGATCATGAGCTTTACCATATTTAATTCAGCTGAGGTTGTGTCAAGCTCCAAATCATGTTGATTTTGAGTTTGAATTTCACCTTAAAAGTTGTGGAAAAGCTGAATCTGATGTCTGAGAATGTAAATTAGTCTAATAAGAAGATGTCTCCTTGTTAGAGAAAACTTTGTACAGATGCAAAGTTTTCCTAGTGTGTGTTTGTGTGCTTTTGTGTAAATGTGTGCTACAGGACTTTTCTATGTATGTGTGTGTTTGAGCCCCTGTGTGTGTGTGTGTGTGTGGTTTCAGTTTCTATGAGTGACAGGAGGGAATTGGCGGAGAGGATTACATCTCATTAAACAGTGAGATTGATCTGTTCAGCTTGAGATTGCCATCAGCAGGATTAACTCTGCTGCTGATAATGAGTGACATAATGAATCTGTCCCTGCGCCGTTCATAGAAAGAATCAACTGCAGAATTTCCCCTCTCGGTGCGAGGAGATAGTTTGGACGAGAGAAGCAGCAAACTCTGATTTCATTTTCTGACCAGCTCATCGTGCACGAACGTCTCTAATGACTGGACAAAGCACGGGAAACTGGCAGGGCTTCAGCATGAATCTGGTAAAGGCTCAGTTGTACCTCTAGGTGCCTTTCACTGTTTTTCACTGCACATGTCATGATCATGGTTTATAGTTTTTATTTGGGCACTTCTATACAGAATGTGTATAACTGCCGACCCCATGGTATATGCTATGCTTATGTTAAAAATGTCACCGAGGGCACAGGTTTCTTTCAGAGCAAATGTTTGTCTTGCTGCGTCTGAATTTTTCCATCTAAAGGAACCAATTTAACAAGACCTGTACCTTCTCTTCGTGTCCAAAATGAACATCATTGAGTTTTTGTAAAAAGACGACATTGATCATTTTTACCTGCTGAAATACATTCCTGTATTCATTTTAGATACTGCACTTTATTGCACCATGTTTTCAATCCTATTTCATATCTACTCATGTTCGTGAGTTAGTTTGAAATTTGTCCTCAATCATTTCTTAATTTGATTAAAATAGCATCTCCTGAGGTGTCACGCTACAGTATATCGAAAGAATCTCAATCTTAAACCTGCAATAAGTGACTTTTTCTGGCCACTTGTTAACAAACAGTTGCTTGTTTACACACGCGGCAGCTACGGAGCAACATGACCATTCACGTGGAGTCGTGTTTGCGTCATCTGATGAACGTTTCTGATCAGTGGAACAGTGTGAAACCTTCGGTAAAAATTGTGCGCAAACTGGGACCCACTCGTAAAGACGTTGCTCCACAGCGCGAGATCTGATGGTTGAACAGATTGCAGGACTTCTTTTTTTAATTTATCTGGAGTTGAACATTTCCAGATGTGTACAGGGTAAACATTTAACCCATTTCCAGCAACCTCGTCGAAGCTGCAGCATCTTTCTGTCTTAATATCTGTCGGATGTTCCCGCTTTCCCCCACTCGACCGCTGCTGTTTTATTCTGACTCTGCAGCAGTAAATGATACAGAGAAAAGAGGACGGTGTTAAGAACCGCAGGACCACATTTAAATAACAAATGGAGCTGTGAATGTGTATGCTAATCATTATCATAATTACTGAAAATTGATGCTGTTAATGTAGATAATTACAGTCTTTGCACTTTCCACATTTACATATGTGTTTTGTTGACAAGGCTGAAATCAGTGGAGTGGTTTTAGAGGAAATGAGAGTAAACAAGCCGTCTGGTTCATTCTGTCTCTTCATCCCCTCCCTCCCTCCCTCCTTCCTCTTTCAAACTGATTCTCTCTCTACCTCTTTATTACTCACATTTTCCTCTCTTTCTTTTGCTGCTGCTGTCCCTTCTCCTCTCGCAGTGTTAGAGAGCAGCTTGTGATTTTTCATCCACTCCTCTTGTTTACTGTTCCTCCTCTCTATGACTGCATATCTGTCTCTCTCCTCTCCTCCTCCCTCTGTCCATTATTCTTCTCATCAGACCCTTAAATAGGCTTTTTTGTCTCTGGCTGTTAAACCTTACAATAACGTCCATTCAGGAAGGGTAAAGCTCTTTTCTCCTCGTTTGTCCTCACTCATACACCCTCCTTGCTTTTCTGCTCCTCTATGATATTTAAAAAATGAGGAAATTTGAACAGCACTCTGCTGTCTGTCTGCAATAATAATTTTACACAACAACAACAGTCCTGAAGGCGCTGATTTTGGTCATGTGAGTGCTGTCAAAGTTTGGTTAATTTGATGTTAACTGTAAATTTAAATTAGGTTGGTTTCAGACCTCACTGCCTGGTTACAATCCAGCCAGGACATGTAAACAGAAGTCCCACAAGACTTAAGAAAAGATGGGAGACAAATTAAAAGAAGAACCAACATAAAGTGTCATTTGGTGTTTTGATGCTGGTGGAGAGCACTCTCCAAAGGCGCCGATAGACTCTGTGATAACAGCGTCCTTATTTGTGTCAGACTTTGTGTTATTTATTTTGAGGCGTGTCAGACTGGTGACTCTCAGCGCTGCGATGCCAATAAAACACATACAAGTAGAGACATGTCATCAACTCAAATCATCAGCCTGTGCCGCTCTCATGTTTTGAAATGTGGCAAAACAACAAACAATGTTCGGGCCACATCTACGCATCGAAAAACCTCAGAAGAAGAGGAAGAGAGGCAACGTGAAATGCTGATTTTGCAAAATGAGTTTGTTTTTTAGCAGTAGCATTAAAGCATTCATTATGTTATCCATGTTCCTCCTTTAATTTGTCCACCGTCTGTTGCTTGTTTCATTGGACAGTTTTTTTTCTTGCTGCTAGGATTTGTGTTTCTCTGACTGCTTCTCACTTTCAATAAATCAGAGGTCAGTTCTCTTGAAAGAGGAGAGAGACGTTAATAAGCGAGTCATCGACATTAATTGTTGCCACCAGAGTTCAGAGGACATCGCTGTCACTTTGACCTCAGGGATATGGTGCTTCTGACACACACATGTCTCACCGTGTTGTGTCTGCGTCCTACAGAGAATTGCTATTATTAAAAAAAGATGCTTTTCACAAACTAAATCCACCTGCCGCAGGGCTGATAAATCCACAGAATTCAGAAATTGTAGTATAAATTATGTATTTCTTTTCTTTGTTTTAATGCCTTTAAGTCTTTCGTAAAGCTGACGAAGCACTGTCAGTATTTTAGCAGCATGTGGCTGGTGGTAGTTTCCCTGCCTGGAGATAATGTCAGCTGTCCATTAGAGTCAGAAAAAACATGAATTTGAAGATATTTTAGATTACAGGCAAACACTGAACACTGTCCTGGGAGAGAGGGGACAATCATCTGACCCGCGAGCTGCTGCGCCGTCCATCAGCCTCTGGAGCCGCATCAGCCCGCTCGCCCAGGGCCACCGAGGATGATGGACAGCAGTGAATTAGAGAGGGAAGTGGGTGAAAGGGCATGGAGGGAGGGAGAGTGTGGTTTGTGTGTATGTGAGAGAGAGAGAGAGAGGGATGACGGAGGAGAAAACAAGCATCCGTAGAGTGTGTTTATGTGTGTGTGTGTGTGTGTGTGTCCTGCGGGCAGCCTCTGTGCGCTGCATTGTGTCATGTTGGCATCGCGGCTGGCTGGCGTTGTGCTCGTCCCATCCTATTAGCTCGTTGACTGACTGCCCGGATCCTGCATTACTCCGCTGCACAGAGCGCTGACTCTGGATTACAGCATGACAGCTATTATCTCACCTCATTATCCTCCTCACTTGTGATGATGAATTTCATCATCGCTTAAAAAAAAATATATATATATCGTGGGCTTCCCCTGGCCGTTGTGTAGCATAGCATTTGGCTCACTGGGTCTGTGTAATTGACTCAGTGGAAAACTTGCGCAGCGACAGCACAGCCACATGTTTTTAACGCCACATTGGATCGCTGCCACCACCAAAGACATGTTTAAATGTTATCACTTCCTGAAATAATGGGTTTGTTCCTGACTGCAGCTACAAAATGTAGAAAACCTCGCATGGATTTCTATTTTATATGCACATTTAATAATGATAATAATTGGGCTGGGCCATATGGCTGAATCTATATTATGATATACTGTAAATAACAAAGTTTTTCCAATATCAATATACACAACGATGTGGAAAATGTATGAAAAACCACATATAATTGTTGAATGTAATGAATTTTGTTCTACTTTTATGCATTATAGAAAAGAATTCTGGTTTAATTAAGCCAGATGAATCTATACTTTGTAAAATAATAACACAACATCGTGTCATCGCAATACAATTTCACTGAAAGACGATAAATGAATGAATATTGCATTATATGTTCATTTGTGGGGTTTTTTTTTAATTAGCCACTTATTTAAATGCAGTTTTGTATGGAGTTTCTCCGCCATTGAATGGGGTCATCTCGCTTTAAGAAGCTTGAAACAGAATTTACAGAAGGGATTGAGTGTCTCGTTATGCTCTAAATGCTCCAGAGGTTCAAGGAAGATTCATGAAAACCGTCTAATTCAAACATACTTAACAGTGGAAGTATGTCAGCCACTTCAATACAGAATACGTCCTTTTAAAGTTCAGTGAGTTATTAAGCTTTTGAAAACACTCAGCAGAATCTGACTGACTTCAGAGATGTCGCTCTATCTGGACTGATGCTTCGTGGCTGATAATTGGTTGTGTACTGTGTGCCATGATGGTACATGATGTTGTATATAAACTCTCATCTGTCAGAATGTTAATTATTTTTATATGTTTCTTATATTTAATTGGGAAGTCTCCTGAGATCCTGAGATGCTGTGTCTCTTTAGGGATATTTGCACGGAAGATGGAGGTTATACAGACATTACAGTGTTGTCTACATAAGCAGAGGCAGACGGAGATGAAGGGTGTGGTGAAGTTGGAGTGTGTGTGTGTGTGTGTGTGTGTGTGTGTGTGTGTCAGGGTGTATAAGCAGTGCTAGGCTGTGACAGCAGTGTCTTTGTTGCTCCTCTGCTGACTGTACCATCCTCCCATTCTGCCCTGTTGACCTTCTGCACTCGCTTTATACTGAAGAGCCTGTCTCCCTCCTACACACACACACACACACACACACACACACACACACACACACACAAAGGCAACGTTTAGTTCACCCAAAATGTGTGACCGCACACAGACACACGCCTGTTATGCTTTCTGTGATACTTTTTCATTTTCTGACTGTCGCTGCAGTAAATTTCCGGCAGCACGTTGACTCACTCCGTCTGCTGAAACACAGAAAGGTAAAGTGTGATATCTTCTTCACCTAAAGCATAGATCATAATGCTTTTAGCCTGATTAATAGATGTGTTGTGTGAAACTTTATGCTTTAGCTTTAATAGGGTGAGTCAGTGACTGGCGGAGAAGCTACAGGTTGGGCCACTCAGATAAGAAATATCCGGGAAGTTGCCTCCGAATGGTTGCTTCAGTCGAGCAGGAGCACCTTTTTGTTGCCAGGAAGCAATCCAGCTACTTTTTAGTCTTCTGTCAGACTTAGTTACCTTTTACAGAAACTTCCTCGCCATCTTTAAACTGCAGCTCTGCATCGTGAAGCTTTGTGCCAGCGGTGGTAATGTAAGGCTGAAGGCAGATAACAACCAGGTTGCTCCATCCATCCATCTTGTCTCAGCTTCCCTGCTGTTGCACCTTTATGACTGGCAGGTGTGAACCCCCTACTCTGTTCCTCCTCCAAGCCACAGTTAGCTCCTGCTCTCCTCCAGCCAGCTATAACAGACAGACAGACACAGTACCAGGCTCCACCAGACAGCATAATGAACGGTCAGCTGCTGTGCTCGCCTCCTTCCTGCCTTCTCCATCCTTTATGCGATCCTCCATCTCTGCTCCTCGTTTTACCTTCACTCTTCCTGTCCTACCTTCTGCCCTTCAACTCCTCATCCTCTCCTTTTGGTGTCTCCTCCTAGTCTCTTCCCATCAATATTCTCTTTCTGTTTTCCCATCCTTCCCCTCCTCTGCTCCCTCTGTACCCTTTACATGTGAAGGAGTGAGACATCGGTAATGGAGCCAACAATCAGAGACCTGAATATGAAAATAAAGGAGAACGAGAAGCAGAGAGGAGGATGGAGTGGGAAGAGGACAAAGAGCTGAGGGACGGATGAAATGAGGGCTTATGAAAGCTCATAAAGAAACATAAATTATCGAACAATAAAAGAGAGAAGAGAGTGGATTAAGGAGTGTAGAGGAGATGTGGGTCTCTTCTGCAGTGGGTTGCTGCAGTTTCCAGCTGCCTGGAAAACAGGAATCAGAACGGGCCTCTTTCTTTATCCGTCACTATCCATCTCGCTCTCTCAAATTGATCAGGCTTTTAGCTATCACTTTGCAAATACTCCTCTGCCTCCCTCTCGCTCTCTCTACAGAGACATCATCCACCTCCAACAGAGTCAGGGTTTCTACTGCTGGAGCTTTTAGAGAAGGAGCAGGTTGGTAGCGTTTTCCATCGGGGTTGCATCCGTGCTTCTGCTTGATTTTATAGGTCACGAATGAATGATTATCTGTCAGATTTACTGACGCTTCAAGTGTGTGTCCATTGAAATCTGGTGGCTGGTTTGGGTGAGTGTAGCATGCACTTTGAACACATGCATAATAAGTATGTGTGTGTGTGTGTGTGGTGTCCAGATGGCCCTCTGCAGGCTCCATGCAGGTGGACTATCCAGGTGTCAACACACAGACTTACTGGAGATGGCAGGACACCTCAAAGGCATTAGAGGGCACACACACACTGCAGGAGGCACTCCTTTACTCTCCCTCTTTTTTCCTCTCTCCCTATCTCCCCCACCTCTTCATTCTGTGTAGATGTTTAGGGGATTTATGCAGCTTGTGCAGCATACTGTATATTGTAGAGGTCCAGGAGGAATATGCATATACACTCCCCTCCAAAAGTATTGGAACAGTGAGGCCAATTCCT
>NTHP01000014.1:88675-103705 GCA_003416845.1 Oplegnathus fasciatus
CCCCGCCGGGCTACTGTTTACACAGCCTTTATTTCTCCACCACATTAAAGAAACAATCTGCTTAATTAATGCCGGGGTTTTTAATCTGCCCGCCCTATTTAAATCAATGCACAAGTGCCCCCATCACTACAATAGAGACATTGATTTGCTGCATGCTCCCTTGTGTGTACGGCTGAAATGTAAAATATCTTGTGACGATTATTAAATCATATTGATTGAAAGGTGCTCCTCCGCTCCAGTTCAGAGCTGCACTCAGGTGATATATGTCACATTTTTTAATTAAAGGGCCGTCGCTCTCAAGTTCACGTAGACGTATATATCTTCCGCCTAATTAGAAATGACTGCAAGTTGACTTAACATGTGCCATTTGGTGGAAGCTTTACTCCGAAGGGCCTCGCAGTATCATCAGTGCGCACTGGATGTTTTCAGTGTGAACTGAACCAGCAGCAGTATCGGTGTCCTGTGCTGCGCTTTGAGCTCCACAGCAACAATCAGATGTGGTTTATCACAGAAACCTTTTTTTCCTCAGTTGATCTGTACTAATATATCTGCTGTAATTGCCAGTTCATTCATTGATCTATATGGCAGCATGCTTTGAATAATTCACCACACGTTTGATGTTACTTAATTTTATTGTTGGCGTTAACAACATCAATCGGTACTGTGAGTTGAAAAGTAAAAGAGAGCTGAATAGAAGATGAATGTTTGAGTTTTTCCACTATTTTTTGCAATTAAAATACCGCCAGATGTTCTGTGTAACTTGGATCTTCTTCCCTTCTGTCTGGGTTTAAAGTGCCTTGATGTGATTTCAAGTAGAATTTTTCTTCTTTTAGAGGATGTTTAATGTGGCAACGCCCCTCGTTCAAGTCCGGCCAGGGACCTTTGATGCATTTCACCAAGCATTTATACCATTTATTGCACATTTGAGTGCACAGACAGTCACTGTGTTCTGTAGGAAACAGATGATGGAGTAGCAGTTGTCCAGCGGTAGACAAAGCAACTCTTCTTTAAAAAGATGTTGCTATGTTGACGAGATGCTGAGACTGTAACTGTAGGATCACGGGTTTGAAGCCTCTAAACAACCAAACAAACTGTGCTTCTATTTTCCTTTCCTGTTCCCGGTTGTCTGCGTTGCCTCTCCGAACTCTCAAGAGTCTCCAAACAAATGATCACTGAAATAACAACGTGACCTCGAATTCATTTTCCTTTACAACTCCCAGCTTTTGGTTTTGCGTGAGGACCTCTGAAGCTGCAGTGGACAAGATTTATACCATGTAAAACGGGCTTATCAGCCTAAATCTTGCAGTGTGATTGAGAGGAGAGTCTTGTGAGCAGTAATGGAGATGCTGCCAGTTCAGAACAAATTAGATTCTGGTAAAATCCAAAATCTGATCACTTAATAGAAGAGAGCGAGCTCCACATCCTGAGTGACGATTTTGCTTTGGAGCTACTTAGTGCTTCCTGAGACTGCACAGTCCCATTTGACACATTTTTATAAGACTCCTTGTGCATCTCTTCATCTTCTTGTTCACATAATTATCTAAATGCCAGACATGTAAATGTCAACCTGCTGATGATTTTTGAACCCTTGAACCTTGGTGTGTTTTTTCACCCCTCATGCGAGTGACAAAGCAAGAGTGGAGTGAATTGAAAAGACGGAGACGAGCGTGATTTACGACGTGTGAAAGGCCCCCACGCATTTGTCGCCCCCCTCCCCTCTGCGCCGCTTCGAGCTAACAGCTTGACAGTTAATACGACAGTTCGCACGCCGTAAACACAGAAACGCGCAACATGCAGGAACACACCTGTTCTTGAACACACACTCATACGTCTCATACAGACACATTGATGGAGATGTGTGTTGCCAGGCCAGCTGATGCAGCATCTTCCTCCTCCTCCCAGTGGATTGTGGGTCGAACAATGATTGACTGTCAGTCTCGGTCCACCTGTCCTGCTTCTCTTTGGGGACATACAGGCTTTTAGCTGTGTGTGTGTGTGTGTGTGTGTGTGACCTTGACGCAAGAAGACATTTGCCCTCTTAAACACACCAGGTGCCCCCTGTGCCGTGCTGCCCCGCAGGCTGCAGGGAAACACTAAACACTGCCATGCATCACAGTCACTGCACTCCTCCACCCAGAGGCTGGATGAGAGGGAGTGAAGGAGGAATGTGACAAGGAGGTGGAGAAGGACAGAGATAAACATGATGGAAACGGGAGGAGAGAAGAAGAAGGGTGGAGGGGAGGGAAAGATGGCAGCAGGTGAAGAAGGAGAGGTTGTGATGTAGATAGAGAGCCTTTCCTGCAAGTGAAAGGTCGCACTTTATCCTCACTTCAGTGCGCCCTTGAGAAATGAACCCTGCTTTGTCTGCCATCAAGTGCTGCGTCATGACAACATGAAGGTAAAGGCTTCACACTAAATGGAACACTCCACTGAAAATCTGTCTTTTTAGCATCAAATACTCTGTGGGCTCGCTGTGAAAAGTTGGTACAGTAGCTTCCTCCTTCGTGGACGACAGCAGCTTTATTCAGTTTGGTTTCACTGCAGTTGTAGTAGAGACTCAGTCACAGCAGGAAAATGTCCATAAAAACATTTTTCCAAACCACTCCAGCAGCAAAACCCTCTTCCCTAGCGTTGATCCATGTATATGAGCTATGAAGAGACGATAGAGCAGCATGGAAGTAGCATATTTATCTGTGTTGTGGAGAAAACGCTCATAGTTACATTTGTGAATCTGCATGAATGTAAATCATGAAATGATATCTTATCTAGAACTGAAAAGATTATATTATTAATTTGCAAATATTTTGGGTATCGATTAACATTTTAAGTCACTTTTTAAAGCATAAATCCCAAACATTACCTGGTTCCAGCTTCTCAAATGTGAGGATTTGCAGCTTTTCTGTTTTATATCACCTGAATATTGGATTTGAAGAGGTCATAATAGGCTTTTTTCACAATTTTATACACCAGCAAAGAAATTATTATGCAGATTAATAATGAAAATGATCGTTAGTTGCAGCCTTAGAAATGTTACATCAAAGAAATTAATTTTACCCACCATAGCTGGCCACCAGAATGTAGTCGTAGGTAAGAAGCTAGTAGCTAACTGGCTATTCATTTAATAGTTTAATAACTCTTAACTCTGAAATCTTAACTTTTGTTAATGTAACACTGATTTCGTATATCAGGATTGTTCCTAAACCATGAATGTTTGCTGTGGCAGTAAGAAACATAAAGCAGAACACAAACAAAAATATAGATAGTCATAAAACAAATGAAGTGGGCGTTCTAGGAAACAAGTTGTGTAAGATTAAGCTGTTAAATGATCCACTGTAAACTGTATTATGGAAAGCATCTCGTGTAAACGCTGTAGCTAAAATATTTCCCTGATTACTCCCAGCATTCACAGCACTGGTGTGCATGTAAACACATGAATTAAAGTCTCTATATCTGAGCATCATGAAATATGTAACTCACTACAAAGTCATATGCATGAATGAGTGCATTGTGCAGCACTCGTCTGTGAGACTGAATGAATCTGTTTTATTTGCGTCATAACTCTTGAACTTCGGTGTCATGACTCATGTGGAGATTTAACAGATTTAAGTGAACGATAATGTTTCATGTGCTGTTTTACGGCCGGCTTTTCAAGTGGTTAATCCGGAGCGAGCAGAGTTACTCTGCGGAAGAGCAAATGTTACCATTTACTGTCGTTGTCTGCTGCATTTAGAAAGGTCGTGTACAAACACAAGCTGGCTGTACGTACAAAGGATGATTTCATGCAGGAAAGAGGGAGGAGAGCTCTCAGTGCCTTGTTGTTTTGAAAAGAGGAGAGGCAGAGGGAGCAGGAGGTGATGAAAGCAGAAAGAAGAAGGGCAGAGGAGGGTATTAAACTTTTGTCTCCGAGATCAAGGAGAAAGATGAGGACTAGAGGAGAAATGTAGAATGCCGGGATCTGACTGTGACATTTATGTCTTTTGAGATGGTCTTTCATGCCGTGACTTGACCAAGACACACGTCAGAACACGTGTTGAACCTCATCCAGTCACGCTTTTTCACAATTTGTGATCAGGAACGAGGGAGAAGAGGCAGACTTCCAGGATCAGGAGTGTAAACAACCGTGGCGTCTGAAGCATCACAGAGAATGTTTTAGACGTTGTCAGACTGCATAATGTGGCCAAAAGTATGTGGACGCCAGGACATTACATATATGATTGCAGGAAACAGGAAGGAGTCCTTCCCAAACTGTTACTGCAACATCGGAGCACATTATTGTCTAAAATATCACTGTATCCTGTAAAGCCCCTGAAAACTTGTTTTAAGTTTTTATCTATAACGTTAAAGTTATAATCTCGAAGATTTTCATTTTGTTCTCTTTCGCGGCACCTTTGGCGATAATCTGTAATTACAGGTGTGTTTTTGGACCTCACTTCAGTTTCAGCTTCATCATCCATAGTCATCGATCTTTTCTTTGTTTGTTCGGCCATAGTAACCATTTACTCACAACGCTACAGTACGTTGCTTCACACACAGGTGAGTTGAAGAGCGAGTCTGTTGCGTTAAAAGCCTAACTCTGCGCCGCTTGTGATTTTTCCGGGAAAGTCGCTCCCGACACCCGGGTCGTAATACTGCAAATGCAAGAACTTTCACCAGTGGGCCACAGGCTCAGTCACCATTGTGTTGCATCTTTCGGCGATAGTGACTTAACAGACATGAAAATCTTTGAGATTATATCTTTAAATATTTGTGACCAAACAACCAAAAATCGAAGTTAAAATTTATGTATTATTTTTTTAAGGAATTTAACACTTAAAATCCAGCTAATCTGCTTCCCCACGACTGTGTAGGTGTGATTGTTTGATCAGGTTTGATTGAAGACAACGCCACAACTCTCATCGCAGTTTGATTCAAAGTCTAAATCCTGATTGGTGCATGGAAGTATGTGATGTCATGTTTTTCCACTTGAGCACCACCCATTACAAACCAGTGGGAAGAGCACAGAAAAACCACAAATAACCAAACAGTTGTAACTTCTGCAGAAAACTGTATGTTCATGTGGGACTCCACTGCTTATAATAAGAAGCTGATGGATAGAATAGATTTTCAGGGTTGTTTCATTAAGACCAAGCGTGTGGACATAAAGGCCTTTTTCATTCTCGACCTCCCCACTTCTGTCAAATCCGACCGCTGTCTCGCTGACATCATGCAGTCTGATCCCGGTACCTCCTGTTTCTTTCTGAGTCAGAGAGGGATGAGGAGTAGAGGTGGAGGATGAGGAAGGCTGCATCTTGTTTGTGCCTGAAAAAGGAGAATGTAAAAGTTCCCTGTTTAGCAGGCGTGGACAGAGAAAGGAGAAAGGAGAGCAGAGATCCCTCACTGGATAGCCGGGCTTGGATGGAGGGATGCAGGGATGCAGAGGCAGTGACGGTGGTCTTGCTGCTGAGGGGGGATTTGTGTTGAGGCGGCAGGAATTAGGTTGGCCTTCGCCTCTACGCATGAATACTCCTTACACACTCATAAACACACACTGCCATGCTTTTCCACCTCCAGGTCCCAGGGCTTCCCTCTCACTCACTCCCTCTCGTTTCCCTTTTTTATTCGTCATACCCTCCACTCTCTCTTTCCCTCTCTAATTCAAATTCATGCTTTATTAGCACCATAATTAAGTGCAATAAAGCTGAATCAGGTTGCACGGTGTTAAAGATGCAAGTGTAAAAATAAAGAGTGTAAGAAAACATTATATACACTATATACACGATGCATAACAACACTAATATATATACTCTGTACTAGACAACGTACTATATAATATTGCAAACAAATATATAATAATGTGAGATATACTTTGTCTATTTAACGGTGATGGTGAGAGCCAAAGAAGAAAAGAGACACAATAAAAATCTAAAAATCTCTCCCACGTGCCTGTCCCTTTGCCTCAATCTCTCTCCACCCTTCCCCCTCCCATCCCCCATCTCAATCCTCCCTCATCCTCTCCTCTCTCCCCTCTCTCCTCCTCCTGCTGCCCCCACCCCCGAGCCATGACCCCCTCCCTCCCCTCTCCTCCGCCTCCTCCTCCCACCCCCCTCCTGACCTCTTTCCCTCTGCCTGGCTGTACCTCCCTCGATAGTGTATCTCTCTCTCTCCCTCTTTACCTCGGTGCCTCTCTACCCATCTCTCCCTCTCTCCATGCAGCGGTTTGGTCTCCCCTCCTCCCTCCCCCCACCGAACGAATGACACAGTCGATACCATCCTCAGCTCTCTTCCTCTTTCTATACATCACTTTCCTTTCCTTACAATCCAGCAACTGCGTTTTGGTTTTTTTTGCACTGTTGACTCATTCAAATTACCTTCTCTTCCTCTTTTGCCTCTTCCTCCTCTTCTCTGTCCTCCAATCATCCTCAATTGGAGCTGCTTTCTGTTTCTGTTTCGACTCATTCATCCAGTCATTCTCCTCTCTCTCATTTACTATGTTCATCGGTCAAAATCTCCCCATTCATCCCTTTCCATCTTTTTGTACTTTGATGCTGGGAAAATTACAGCGACTAGAAATGTAGCTTGAATTAAAAAATCAGAAAACACATGTAGGCTGTTTAAATGTGAACAATTTCTCCCTACGTTTATCCGTCCTTCCTCTCTGTGTCTTTTGCGCAAGTAGGAAAGCTTCATTGTGTGTGTGCATGTGGGACTACGGACAATAAAACCTAACCGTCAGGCGGACATGCATCCATCCTGCCTGCCTGCCAGCCTGCTTGGCACACACCATTTATTCCATGATCACTTATTTAGCAGCCTGTCTGCCTGAAAAGAGATACAGACTGAAATAGAGAGAAAACGATGTTGAACCTGCTTCGGCAATTAATACTGAAGCGTTTAACACCAGTAAACCTCCCTTTTTCTTTAGAGTTTCATGAGAGTCCATTTAAAGCTAAAATTGGCATCTTGCTGTAAGATCATTAAAATCTCGATAGATAGATGTTTCTCAACAGCTGGCATTTCTAGTTGTCGCTATGAAAGTTGAGTCTAGCAGCCACAGAGCAACAACAACAGTGGAGCAAACTAAAAGACATAAATTAACAGTGAAACTTCACATAAAGCACCGTCAGTATTATCAGATTTGAAATAGCGAATTGGCTGCTTGTGGATTTACAGGTGATGTCAGTGGTTCCTTTTCACCTGGCGACCCCTTAAAACGAAGCAATGTCTGCTTTGTCATCACTGGTTGCATATGTCTGTGGATTAAGCCCAGGTCAACCAAAGAATGATTTTTTTTTTAATGTTTTATTTGAGTATTTTTGAGACGACTCTAAAGTATATTTATTCAGTAATTCACAAGAAAAAAGTTTAGAATATTAGATTTATCTTGCAACCCCTTGGGGGTGTCCCAACCCTCTGTTTTGGAAAGTAACTAAGTACATTTACTCAAGTACTGTACTTACGCAAGTACATTTATTTGACAGCTTTAGTTACTAGTTATTTTTCAGATTAAGATCAAGATTAAACCAGTGGACCAAAAGTTCCCACTCCAAACTTCTCACATGGTTTCATTTAAATTACAGCTAAAGGCCTAAAGAGGTAAAATGATCCAATATTTCACAAAAACAAGAGAGAAAAGTCCCAAAAAATACAATACAAACTTCTGACCCCTAAATTAGGAACCACTGGACTAAACTAACTACTGAAACGAGCTCCACCTCGACCATGCTGCTTACTTATTGATGCTTGAGTAGTATTAGCAATTTATTATTGTAATATGTAATAATATGTCAGTAAAGAGCCAGTTTTCTGTACAGCGAGTACTTTTGCTTTTGATATCTTAAGTACATTTTGCTGATAATATTTTTGTACATTTACTTAAGTAGGATTTCGAATTCGGAAACTTTGGACGTGTTTTTACATTGTTGTATTTGTACTTTTACTTAAGTAAAGTATTTGAATACTGACCCCCAGGTAGGGAAGTACAGGTCTAGATGACAACTTAGGTGTTGGAGCAGGAACTTTATTAAGAAAATGGGCAGGGGAGCCGGAGCTAACTGCACATTCAGTCTGAAAGGGAAAACTTTCTGGTTGTAGCTTTAAATTGAAATTTATACTCTCACACTGTGTCGGCTGTAAAAAGGTGGCATTGATAACAATGACGGGAGGAAGAGGATGTTATGATTCAGATAAAGTGGGAGGAAGACGAGCTTGGTGCTGCTGCTGCTGATGATGATGAGGCGAGGATGAGGAGGGTGGTGTGTTGAGGCGGGGGAGGGGCCTCTGTCATAATGCAGGGTGTTGACTGTGTTATTGTCTGGTCAGGCTGCAGACTGGATGGATTTCATCAAATAAACAGACACTGCTCTCTCTACCACGCTCCACTCGACCCGTAACAATAGCCTCCACAGCAGCTGCATGCAGACTCTCTCTGAGGACCGAACCACATCTCTGGTGCTCCGGAGAAACTACTTAAGCTGAAATAACCATTATTTTGTCCACAGTGTTGTTTTATTTACCTTAATTTTAATTGCTGGTGCCCAGGAAGGCGTTAGCAGTCAATATGTAGCCCATAGTTTTAGAGAACTTTGTTTTTTTTTTCAGAATAATATGAAGGACTCATTATTTCTTCCCACCAGCAGACAGTTTAGAGATTATTCCCTCGTGTCATGGCTGTCACAGTCCCGCTGGCTGCAGGAAGACAGTAACTGTCCCCCAATTTCATTCCAGCTGTGAGACAGTTGTGGCTGCCATGATGAGATTTCCTGTTCTGCAGAATGATTCATTTAATTATTTCCTTCATATTTCACTGCAAAATACAACACAATAACATGAACGCTTGCGCAATGTGAAACAGAGAGCAATTGATCTGCAGCGAATGACGTGATCGTAAAGCTGATACTGAGCAGCTGGAGGTGTTGAACGAATTGATTTGATGATTTTTGTAGTTTGTGTTGTTGGATTGCATTATATTATAAGGTCTTAATGATATTTTGTCTCCGTCTCTATACAAACACAGCAAAAATACGGTATATTGCAATCCAAGAGTGAAGCGTGGAGAAATAATATTTGATGAAACATTAAAGAGCAGAACAGAAGCAGAAAGTTCAGACTGTTTATAAGAATCTCACACATACTGCAGATGTTGCTGCTTCATGATGGAAGCCTGCCATCTGCTGGGCATTAAAAATACCCATGACATGATCGTGTGTGTATTTGTTTATTCAGGGCAGTCTGTAACAGCAGTCATATGACATCTGTAATGCCAAAGAGCAGCTCACACAGAATAAGAGCTCTCTGTAATCAGCCTCTACAGCTACAGACATGGGAGTGTTTGCTGTTTTTATGTTGTTTCACACCGATAAGGTTTCATGTGTCACGTGTGCGTTGTGCAACAACATGCAAACATAGTGACATGATGTTGTACATAATGTATGTAGCTTATAGGCTGTTTTAAGTGCCAGATCTAACTCTAGAATCTCCTTCTAGTAATTAAATGAGATAAATTTCTTTTTATGAGTTGTTTTTCTGGATTCTTCTTCTTATTCAGAAGGGTCACTTAATGTTCATTCAGTGATCGTGACCTAAACTTGGCCTGACGCAATCACAAGCTTCCTTGGGTGCCTTTTATGCTCATGAAAAGCCAGGAGGGAGAAGTCCGGGATTACATATTTACCCTTTATTAGCAAGCAAACTTTGTTTATACAGTATAGCAAACTGAAATTACAAATAAGAAGACAAATAAATGTATAACCCGCAACATAAAAGCTATAAAGTCATGAAAATGCTGAAGAAAAAAGGGGTTTTAAAGGATATAAGCAGTGCAGCTCACAAAAAGTCACAAAAAAAGCATGTTTTACTTTCACTGCACTGTTTCATGTGCCTTGGTTTTCAGATATTTATTTCACACAGGTCTGTGTTAGACATAGTATACAGTTTACGGAAAGACAAAATGCTTCATCTGTTCAAATTTCATTTTTAAATGCTTTTAAGCACCACAGACAAGTTTCCAGTCACTCACACTACATTAGGGTGTTGACAGAAATCTTAGAGACAGATATGTGAGACTGTGGGCACGTCCGCATAGCTAAACACCACCAGGGGTAACTGGGAAAATATGACGCTGTGTGTCCGTGCGTGTGATTTAGGTGAACTGAGCATTTGGCCCTAAATGTCCACGCTGACAGATTTATATTTGTATGTAGATTTACGTATGACCTATGTAGCACACAGACTGTTGTATGTCTTTGTCCGCACGTAATGAATATGAGCTGCAGTTTGTGCCCTCTCCACGTCAGTGTGTCTGTAACTCACATCCCACTAAGCACAAGGTTTCAGCTCTGCGTTCATCTGCTGCTGGAGTCGGGGAGTAAACATCACACACAAGAGGCAACAACAGAAAAATTTACCCCCTCTGTCTGTCTCTCCTTTCAGAGGATTCATCATCAGAGAGCGGCAGTGGAAACGGCCTGCCTGCCCTGACCCCTCCCTCCTCCGCTGTAACGGACGGCGCCATAGTCAGGGAAACAGAGGTCGTCAATGGCAACGGTGGCCCCGCCCCACTGGACTTCAGCACGCCCACTTCCTCCTCATCATCGTCCGAGGACCAGCAGCCGATGAACCTGAGTGACCCGCCTCCTCAGCGGCTGCCCCTGTCCGCCTCGCACCTGCCCGTCACTGTGTCGGCTGCGGCGGCGGCGCTCCTCGGCGCACTGCATCCCAACGCGCCCGAGGAGCTCCGCAGGAAGTACCCGCTGGCTGCCAAGCCTGCCCCGCACCCGGCCCTGCCTCTGCCGCACACACACACTCTTCACACACACAATGCACACACTCCCAACACACACACACACACCGCGGAGCTGCGAATGGACCGAGACGGCAGGGACTACGGGGGCAAGGTGAGACCACACGGCACACACACACACACACACACATACTGTGGATACATACACACACAAGTGATTTGTTTACAAAGAGATTTTGTAAGGAAGGAGTTAATCTCATCACCTGATCCTGTTCAGGGATTCAAGGACCAGAGTCAATCATATGCAGTATAGACCGACGATTTGCTCCTACAGAGTCTCTATTTCACCTTCACCTTCAAGTCTTTAGACTATCGGAGAGAAAACCAGCACAGACTCGAGAAAAACACGCACATTTCAAACAGAAAAGCTGGATCAGGTTCGAGGCAACTGTGCTAAAAAATGACCTAATCATTAAATTATTGCAAACTGTGGCAAATCAGCATCTAAGCCACCGTACCTCAGTTTAAAGACAGAACAAAACAAGCCGGTTTCATATCAGTTTGTAAACTTATATTGAGTACGAATGAAGTCGTTTTGATTACAGTTTTGCAAATCTCCATCTTGGGAAATACGTTCAATGAGAAGATTGATGCCCACTCACATGTCGTTCTGTATGTAGTCAGAAGCTGCCACCAGCAACCAGGTAACTTAGCTTAGCACAAAGGCTGGAAACAGGGGAAAACAGCTAGCCTGGGTCTGTCCACAGGCAACACAATCTGTCTACCAGCACCTCTAAAGCTCACTAATTAACACCTCAGAACCAAAGTCTAAAGACGACAATTCACCGTTTTGCAGGAGGTTCTGTGTTGAAGGTTTTTCTCTCTGCAAAAACTCTCATGAAACTCTCGGCAAGAAAGCGAATGAGCGTATTTCCCCAGAATGTCGAACTATTCCCTTAAGTAAAGTCAAGTAAGGTAAAAAGTGAGCTACAGTCATGGTCAGTGTTTTTTTTTTTTTTACACCCACTGATGAACTTTTAAGGAACTCCAGAAAATATAATACTTTTGTAGAGAAAACTCAGCTGAGTGTCAATATAAAAGTATAAGAAAATACTGAATGTTCTGTGGCATGAAGGTTATGTTATAAAGACACAACTAACAAAGTGAAAAAGTCATTTTGTATTTCATCGCGTTAGTACAGCTTCTCCTCTGCTCTCTGTCCTTCCTGCCATTGTCTGCACACACGCTCTGCTTAGTTGGAGAAAACCGACTTGCTTTTCTCTCTCAGTAGGGGCCATTTGCTTCCATTTATTCACACTCTATCAGAGTAAACATGAAATCTTCGTTTAATTTAGTTAATTGCCTCATCCATGTCGTCCTATCTAGGGCGTCTTTGTTGAAACACGAAAGGCGTACGCAGTCATTTGTAAAGAGGAGGCACTAAATGGAATTAGACAATAAAAGGTGGAGGTAAAAGAGAGGAGAGATGGAGGGAGGAGGTGCAGGGTGACCAGAGGAGATCTCTCTGCTTCCTTCCTCCTCTCACTGTCTTTGTATGGAGCTGAATAGCAGAACCTAACAAACAATACACAACCGGCCTTGAAGGGAATACATTACCGCCAGGCAGTCTAGCTGGAACACTCAAACACAAAACTACATACAATACTCACACATTCAGACACAAACAGTGTCAGGTGGAGGTAGAAGGGACTTTTTCTTTTTGTTCCTCTTTACATTTTCTGTTTGTGCACCGTTCAGCGGTCAGGTTGGCTCATTTTCTGTTTCCTCCGATCGTTCATTTACGTCTCTAGTTAAACAAAAACAGAAAACTTTATACTATCACTGGCCTCTGCAGGTTTTTAACTAAGTGACACCGCTGCTCATACGGTATCCCAATCATGAAAAATATATTTTACTTTTACTATACTTTTTGGTTGAAACAATGTGCTTACACCCCAAAATTAGAAAGTTAAAGGAAGGAATACTGTAATTATAAGTGTTCACAGTATCGTCCTAAACCATCACGGCCTGCTGATTCTGGTCTTAGGTATTACACATCTTGACAACTGATTTGTATTCGGGCTGCAGCTAGCGATTATTTTCGTTTTTGATTAATTTGTCGATTATTTTCTCTTTACTCTATGAAACATCAAAAAACAGTGAAAAATGTCCATCCCAGAATCCAATCTTCTAATGTCTTGTTTTGTCCGACCAACAGTCAAAAACTTGAAGATATTCAGTTTGCAAGGATATGATACAGAAAAAAGCAGAAAATCCTCCCATCGAAGGAGCTGAAAACAGAGAATGTTGGCGTGTTCTCTTAAAAAATGACTCAAAACAATTATCAAAACAGTCGCTGATTAATCTGTCGGTTGACTAATCGTTGCAACGCTAATTTGTACGTCCGTGTTATAAAAATATTCAAGCCTCAAAAATAAGATCAAAACAGGAAAACAAAATAAAAAACTGCAATAACATTAACAGACTGAGAGTTAGCAGTTGTCAAAACAACATAATGATAATTATACTGTACGATGAAATTATATAAGCTGAGTAGGCAGGTGAGTTAAAACATGATCAACAAACTCAAAGAAGGCGACTACAAGAGAGCAGGAGAGATATAATTAGTAAACATAAATGCAGGTGAGCTGCAGGAGAGAAAGAAAGAGGAAGTTGCAGGCAGAGGAAGATGGAGCACCTGTTGCCATGACAGCAAGCCTTTTTACCCAGTTCTGAAGCCCCAGTTAATGTTTCCAAAACCAACCTGTAATCCCTGTTTCCCAAAGTGCTCCGTGCACTGTTGGAGTAGAAACCGTTCCATCTGCTGACTTAGATTCTAGATACTTTCTGGTAGTGAAAACAGTGCTTGAAGAAATATTAAATTATTTACATTAGAATACCTGAATATATGTGTAAGACGATCATTTATCCCTTAGAGTGACTTTTCTTTTTTGTGGGCTGATATTTGCCTCCATGATGTCAGTCCAGCATCTCCATCAAACACCTAAATCTTTGTATTGAAGGAGCTTTTCATTGGCAAGCTGTCAGATCCTAATGAGACTCTTAATTAGTGTTTTATTAAGGACAAGTTCACCGGAACAGTTAACCACTTACGCCCATAAATGGTAAAAACACGCACAGACAATGCATAGATATTTTACCTTAACACTACTGCACGTGTGTGTTCAGTCCCCTCAGTACAGCTCGGGAGGCAGCTACGACAGCGTGAAGATGGACTTGAGTGCCGAGGACCTGACCATGGGGCGTCACGGCAGCCAGGTTGCCCCCGACGATGATGACGACGACCACGACGACCACGACGACAACGACAAGATCAACGACACAGAGGGAGTCGATCCCGAGAGACTAAAGGCCTTCAACGTAAGTCAGAGATGGCGTGTCGGGTCAGACCTTCCACTCTGTCTCACATGATGTCCCCGCTGGGATCAATAAGGTGTCTCCTTGTATTCATAAAGAAAAAATATTGGAAGAGCTGACTGTCTGTTCCTTCTTTAAAACCGGTCATTGTCATTGATCACATACTCACTTTATGGCAAAAATACACACAGGACATGAAATAAAGCTCTGATAAACCCACTTTACACTACCTGCCCAGCACCAAACATCACACCGAAACCTAACAGCTACGGAGTCAGATATTTTTCTCAAGAGGCCAAGCCTCTAAAGAGATTAAAGGAGAGTAAACACTGGACTTTAAATTCATCAGCGGGACAGAAACACGGCTCCAAACGAATGCTAATGTTTCTGTGGAAGTGTAGATAAGCAGTTGTTTGCTAACACGCCCACTGTAACAACTTTGTAAGGCCGTGTGTCCACCAAAGGGTTTTTTTCCCAGCTGAAAACGCCGGACGCTCTTCTGAAAACGCCCCGCTGGGAGCGCTTGAGAGCGCTTTGGAGGCGCAGCATTTTTTCAGCCGAGATGCTTTGGTTGCTGTGATACGGAATATCCGTGGAAGTATGTGTTGCAAGCATAGCCTGTATATTATAGTTATATACAGCCTATGGTTGCAGGTACCTAATTTCGCAGATAGTTTGTGTTGTCAACAAATACTGAATGTAAAAACGTCGGCACAAGGTTAGAGTACTTGCTGTGGCCCTTTCTCTGGATGAAGGGAAGGCTGAAGCACGTAGGGAGAGAGGACGGACCCGCCGGTCAGTGTGGGTTCATGAGATTTTATGGATGAGGAAACATCTCAGTACCATCGTTTGGTTCAAGAGCTGAAGTTGGACGGAGCAGTATTAATTTCTCCTCCATTGTTGTTCAGCACTTGTACATGTAGGATGTGACAGTT
>NTHP01000014.1:144390-158799 GCA_003416845.1 Oplegnathus fasciatus
CGATTAATCGTTGCAGCTCTAGACTGCACATATAACTGAAAAAGGAGGATTTAGTGTAATATTTGACTGATTCTGTTAAACGAAAAATTGTTTTGTAGAAAAGTGTATCAAAACTCACTGTTTGCATTGTTTGGGTTACTGAAAATAGAAACATTTTAAATTTCAGAAAGCTACGACCTGCCTGGAAGACAAATCCATGTTGTTCACCAGCTTAGCTGACTGTGTGTGTGTGTGTGTGTGTGTGTGTGTGCGCTTCCAGCTGCTGAAGGCCAGGTGCTGACATCAGCTCATCTTATCTACATGGGCAGTCAGATCGCGGAGGGCATGGCCTACCTGGAGGACAGGAACATCGTCCACAGAGACCTGGCGGCCAGGAACATCCTGGTGGGAGAAGATCTGATCTGCAAGGTGGCCGACTTCGGACTGGCTCGGATAATTAAGGTGAGCGTGGTCTGTCTGAGAGGAAGAGGGAGACGGCATGAACACATTGTATGAATGTCTGTCAAGAGCCATTTTCTTATTTTAGAATAATGCTAATTCTTTATCTGTGTTCTCTTTAAATATGTATAGTGCGCTTTGTTGTTCTTGTGTAAACTCATGTATACTTCATGTAGAACTCCATCCTCTCTCTCTGTCTGTCCGGTATAATGGAGCAGCACTCAAAACTGAATCTTTTATTCATGCAGAGCTTCCAAGACTTTACATCAGCTAAGAAAGAGACAGCCCAAAGGTTCAGTGTGTAATACTTCAACATTAGCACATCATTACCTCATTACTTGAGACAATAATATTTACTGTAAATAAATCAGATTCTGCCGGTCTTTGTGCTGCAGTTTACCTTGTAAAGAAATCTTGTAGTAAAAAGCAGGAACAGGTTTTGTTTTGCAAGAAATACTCTCATTTAATCCGGTTTTCCTCCTCTAACTTTTCAACCTCATGTTACCTCGTCTGGAGACAGGTTTTTATCCATCGTGTTTCGGTTTAGAGCTAAAATCTGTTGTTTATTTTGTTAAAATACAGTAATTTTATGTCATCTGCGTGGTGAAGTGTTGGACATCAAGACTGACACATTTACCATGAATAAACTTTTTGTTTTTGTGTGCTGCTGTTTCGTCTCATCGCTCTGGACGGGAGCTTGTTTTTCATCATTCTAAAATTATGAAAGACGTCATCTGGTCAGCCGGGGGCCATTTTCATGAAATTAGCTAATTATCTGTTTACACACAACAGCGTGAGACGGCATCTTTGTTGTAGGTTGTAGAGGGGATAATTAAGAAGAGACACTATATCTGGGGGTTCATGGGAAATGTAGTCTTAAATTTAGGAAACACAAAAGTTCAAATGTGTGTATATATATTCTGTTAACCCTTCACCGTCTCTCTCTCTCTCCAGGACAGTGTGTATACAGCCAGTCGAAGCACGAAGATCCCGGTGAGGTGGACGGCTCCCGAAGCTGCAATTTACCAGCGGTTCTCTGTAAAATCTGATGTCTGGTCATTCGGGGTGCTGCTGTATGAGATGATGTCACGCGGCAAGATGCCTTACGAAGGTACAGCAAGTTCTTCCTACTTTTTTATGGAGAGCTTTCTAGCAGATTGATTCAGTGTGTGTTTAACCTGTTTATTAATCAGTGGGAAAGTATGCACAACTCTCCCAGGTACATAATGGACTTGTGGGTGTAAAAATACAATTGGTTAAGTACTGGGTGTGCAAATGACTGTTTCCAATGTGCGGTTACAACCCTCTCAGTTTATTATGTGTTTTAAACTGAGAAGATTCTTATATTGCAGTATTATTCTGTTAGCTAATACGGTGGAATAATGTCATTGGATATCTGTTATTATCCAAAAAGCTAGTCTTGTGGTACTTCTTTTTTTCTTTTTAACAATAAGGTTGTTGATATTCTGTATTTTACATATTGTCAACAAATCCCACGAAAAAAACAGTAAGAACTAATGTGCTTGGTTGTAGTTGGACAAACAGGGAAAGTATTGGGGAAGGACTAACACAACGTTGGTTTTTGAGGACATAAATCTTTAAAAATGGGTCACAAATATATAATTTCATTTTAAAAAAGGCTAAATTCTTTCCTAAAACAGTTGGGCACTGTAGTTTTTAGCAAACATCATTCAAACAGGAGGAAATAGTGCATTTGTTGGGGTGGGGACTATTTTCAGCGGCGGATTGACACACTCTTGGTACTCTAGTGAGTATTTGGGGCAGCAGGATGTATGTGGAACTGAGTCAAAATAAACTACAGTGTGTGTGTTCATGGTAATCACTTAAGTGCTTTTTAAATCCAGGGGTGATCATAACATGTACTTTTGAGATAAGTGAATGTCTTGAGTATGCTGTAAGAGTCATGTTGACTTTACCTTTAGAAAGTCGAGCTGTTGCAGCAATTCCTGATGTTCTCATAGTTGTGCACGGCTCTGAACAGCGTTTATTTTGTGCCTGCAAAAGAAAAGGTTACGAAATTAGTAAACTCCTCCAACTCTCATGCTTTTATATTCCTCCCTTTTAGGTAAAAGCAACAAGGAAGTGTTAGATCTGCTGTCGTCGGGGTTTCGGCTGCCCTGTCCGACCCGCTGTCCTCAGAATATTTACCGCATCATGATGGACTGCTGGGCCGCTGAGCCCTCCAAGAGACCCTCCTTCCACGCTCTGCACAGCCAGTTGGATACAATATATGCCAGGATATATTTCAAGACTATAGAAGTATAGAAAGAGGGAGAAGAGGACGGTAAGAGGAGTATAAACTGTGCAGGAGCAGATGTGGCCTGGTCACCAACAGCAGGACGGCTTGTGAATATGAAGAAGCAAAGGGGGATGAGAAATGGCATGGAATACTCTCCTCCCCCATGCAATCCACTTCCACAACAGGGTATATGTACTTTAAAAACACCAAGGTGTGAAAGGACAGAGGGGGGAGAGCATCAGAAGTGGACAAACATAAGTGAAATGTTCAAGATGGGGAAGATGCTCGCCAAATCAAAGAAGAAAGAGGGGAAATTGGGAAGAAAAATGAGGAATGCTTCATTTCTTAGGCTAAAAGAAAGGAGGGCGGACAAATGAATGACTGGAAATAGCCGGAGAAAGGTGTGTAAATACACTCCTACCTAAAGAAAACTTAACACTGAAACCCTCAGCACATTCACAGAACCAACTGTTTTTAATTTTATACCCTTTTGTGTTTTATAAATAATATTTTATTACTTCTGTATGTGCCATGTCTGTGTATGCACATTTTGAAATGTTATGAAATCACAGGTCAGGACTTATATTAATCACCTGTCTTTTGACTGCAAAGCCAGTGCTAAAATCGAGGTTATGTGCAATAATTAAGTGCTTGCTGGGTTTGTAGCCACGCTAGCGGCCTGAGGCAAGAAGACGCTGATGTGGATCGCTCTGTCTGTCCAACACTTTGGTCTATAGTGAAATATCTCAACACAGATTTAATTGATCGCCATGATATTTGGTACAGACCTTCGCGTTCCCCAAAGGATGAATCTAACAACTTTGGTGATACCATGACTTTTCATCCAGCGCCACCATAAAGTCATAATTTATTCTAGTTCATAATAAGATACTGCACCTCAATAACTAATGACCAAATTCCCATTGGCTTCAGCTGTACTTTGAGGTTAAAGGACGGGATGGATTGAAGGTATCTTTGACTGAGTACATCGACCAGTAACTCTTCCACTGTACATATGGCATGCAAGTACGATAGAAAAAAATCCAAAGCTATCCTTTAAAGGAATAGTTTGACATTTTGGGATATACACTTCTTTGTTCTTTTGCTGAGAGTTACAGTAGATGAGAAGACTGATACCACACTCATGTCTCTACGTGAACTATGGAGCTGGAGCCAGGTGGTGATTAGCCTAGCTTAGCATAAAGACTGGAAGCAGGGGGAAACAGCTAGCCTGGGTCTGTCCAAAGTTAAAAAATACACCTACCAACACTTACAGCGCACTAATTTATGTGTTATATCTGGAAATGTAAATACACCCATTTGTGGTTTTACAGGCCTATTCCTTGACAACTTGTGGCCGCGCGCAGTGACTGCCTGGATTCGCTGGTTGCCTGGCAACCTCACGGTGACAATGAGGAAGTCATTGCGCCCGGCCCAAGCCCCCCAGTCAGGAGCTGGGCTGTGAAGCGATTGCGGTGTAGTGGCTGCACAGGGTACTGCAACTTCTGAGGCTGTTTTGATAAGAACTGGATACGGCGACGCCGCTTGGGCTTGCTTCCAATTTCTTCCAGTGGCCACTCGCGGTATTGCAACGAAAAATCCCCCTGTGGCCCAAAAAGCATTTTCNNCCATAGACCACCACTGTAAAAGAGACGTCTGAAAACTGTTGACAGGACACCTCCAGCTATAAACGTGGTCAATTATTACTCTTTGTGTTGTATATTTGTAAGCCACGGAGGTTTAATCTTTATAAAACTTTCCCAAAGCCCAGAAAAGTCCTTTTTTTCTGAATGACGTCACCGCTGTGGCTTTGCGCGTTCTCATTGGCGGGCTGGGCCAGAGGCACGATGGGAGTAACACTACTGCTCATATTCAGTGGGCCGCATACCCCGGAAGTAAACCCGGAAGCTAGAAACTTTTTTGGCATAGGCGCCATCTTGGGATCCGGCATCCAGATAATATAATACATCCATGGTATATGCCTAGTGAGCAACTTTTATAGTAATGAATGGTACACCATCTTTGAATGCAGTATCCAGTTCTCCTCACTACAGTATCTGATTTCCCCTGCTTCCAGCCTTTATCCTAAACCATAGCGCACATGAGAGTTGTATTGATCTTTGAAAGGAAGCAAACATTGCTTCCCAAAATGTTGAAGTGTTGGCTTTAATGCTAACAAGAAAGCAAAGGTTGATGCATGTACACATGCTAATGTTAGCATGTTAGCTTGTCAATTAACATACATGCTGAACTGGAAAAAAAACTGCCAATCATTAGCACGTTAGCACATTTAGCATGTCTGGATTGAGCCTAAGTACAGCTGAGGCCACTGTTGAGAGGACAACCCATTTGATTTATGTGACAAAATGGCTTTTCCTGTGGCGACACCCTCAGGACAAAGTTAACATTTTATACTCCAAAGGATCTAAGTTTTCTCTACATTTTGTCATCCATCCATCAGTTTTTGTTTTCTGGCCTCATGAGGCCTCTAGCGTGGCTATTCACTGTTAGTTTTATTATTAACCACAAGCATAGAAGTATTTTATTCAGCCTGCCTTTTGTTACTGGAATTTGAGAAGGTTTTGGCAACATGTTACATATCTAACACGTCTGGGTACAAGTTTCTCTAGAATAGAACGGGAATTGTTTTTATCCTCCTGTAATAAGTTTTTTGGGGCTGACCCGAGTGCTTGAAAAGCCAGTGGGCCACAGAGCCATGTGTACAGGCCTTAAGTTATTAAACCTCTTTTAGAGGCCCACAATGATGGCCAGTTACGACTAGAGTGCCTACGTTTACACTACAGACACTGTCCACGCACTACGCTTCAAAATATGGACTGCAAAGAACTACAAAAATGAAGAACATAAGGCAAAAAGACCGGCACAGTGAATCAGCCATATCCAGAAGACTCTTTTGGGGTGGCGGGGAGTGGGATTTCTGCACCACAAAATTGTACAACAATGTTGCAATGCAATGCAATTTGAGAACAATGCAACTTTTGTCTTTTTATGCATGACATTTACAGCAGACAAAGCCAAGTTCAGGAAACGTTAGCCATAATCACCAAATCACGAGATTGAGTTTTATGTTTTGTGCCATCAGGTACCAAACACCAGTAGTGCAAAGAATAAAGTATTTTAAGTATCGTTTTGAAATGTGTGTGCTTTTTATCATAAGCGCCATTGACGCCAGTGTCTTTGTTATGTGCATGCAAAGCAATCCACTTATTTCCTTGAGTACAAATGGAAAGAATGTGGGATGAAACTAGAGCTTAATGTAGATAAGGTAATTGGGTTTATCCTGAATGCCGTAACACACATTTGAACAAATGTTGGAGGGGAAATTAAACCCCTTTGGGGCGATGACAAAGGATATTTTGTGCACTTTTGAGGGAAAAAGCTTAATTCTCCATTTACATGAAGTAGTATTGCTACCAGATACTGACTGAAAAGTCCTGTCAGTTGCTCAGAAATAAAACTTTGGAAACATTTCTGGGAAATAAACACGTCAAAAACAGAATACAAGTTAGGTGAATTAGTCAAAACAAAAAATCCTTGCATTTGTTTTTAAAGGCCCATATCAGCGGTTTTGAAGGTTTCATATTTCACATTACTGATAAACATTTTTCTAAAGCATTCCATACGTTTTAGATTGGGAAATGAACTAAAAGCAAAGGTTTTCTAGTTTATAGTAAATCATAGTATAGTCATAGTAAATATAGTTTTTTTTATTACTTCAGCTACAACAATATCTGTGAACCCTCCCAATCCCCAAACTTTCCTCCTCGCTTACTACTGATGTTCAAGTGAACCCACACCACAGTTCAGCTTGGGATTTTGCGCCACTATTAGAACTACAACAAATCCAGAGAATCTAATTTACATCTCCTTCTCACAACGTTGGCTTTCGGTTATTATTTTTATCTCATGTCCAGTTTTCCAAAAACCTACTCGATGAATGCTTTTTGACAGGAATGACAAAGACGCTTACGACTACGTTTGTCTCTTAATGTAGTCATTAAAAAATGTTTTGCATTTGGACTAACAAGTACCACACTATTCCTCTAAGAGTACATGTTAATCAGCCTCAAAATACATGTAAAAACAATTTATCCTCATCATTAATCTTATTACAAAAAGTCAAGATTTATTGGACTGTGAAGCGTCAAGTGTTGCAGTAATACAGATCACAGTACAGTAGAGCACCCGATCTGTCCCTTAGACTGATGCTTGTCTCACTTTTAACAATAACTATATTTTGCAAGCATTACATTGTATTAGCGGTAATTTCACAATAATGGAAAATGGGAAAATCCAGCATGGATATGGACCTTTAGAAGAGTACAAACATTTGGCCCCCTGAGCGAAACACTGAGGATACGATCATAAATGCAGTTTGTTTTCTTCGGTCTGAATCGTACAGTAGCTAGTTGGAAAGTCGACTCTTGCACTGAAGGATTTGATTTTCATAGGTTCTGCTACATTATGCGAAAGCAGTTTGCACACAAAAATCACAAGTTGTTTTTCCTGGTAAAGGTTTTTTTTTGGGGGGGGGTTTCTTATCCAAATCGAGGGTCTAAGGACCAGAGGGTGTCGTACGCTTTACAGATTGTGAAGCCCCTCGTGGCAGATTTGTGATATTGGGCTGTATAAATAAAAATTGACTTGACAAAAACTTCTAAGCCCAGGAGGGAACAGGAGGTTGTTCCCAGAGAAAACTTCCAGTAAGTGGACCTTGTGCTAAGAACTTATTTTTCCAAGATTAAAGAGTGAACCTTCCAGCTCAAAAATCACATGACTTATGTGGTGACTTGTCATCCCGGCAGGTTAGAGATCTTGGCAGCAGATACTGTCAAAAGTGTCACAGTCAGATCAAATGAGTAAATGAATGCATAATAAATTTGGTATGCTGTGTATTCAAAGAATGTCTTTGTGGGTTTTAGTTCCGCCCCGGTGGCATTATTCTCACCTGGCCAGGCAAGACGAATTAAAAAGACTAAACACTCAGGAGTTTAAATAAACTGATTCAGAGGCTCAGGAATGCACCCTGAATTCAGACCAGTAAGCTTTCATGGGGATAAAAGAAGAATCACTGGACATCTGTTGCCTCAGCCTGAGTTCAGACAAGATGTCTTAACAAGGGGAAGAAGGAGTGATGACAGACATCAAGGATGTTTCTTTACTGTGTGGTAAAGAAACATCCTTGACTGGGAGGAGCTGCTCATTTCACAAATATTTGATTCAAGACTTCACTGGAACTTGTTTCTAGCACCCACTTGAGATCTGATTCCAGAGTTTACCGTGATTCCAGTTCCAGATTTCCTTTTGGTTCTGACTCTTGAACCTGGTTCTGATTCTAATGTCTCTCATACAGTGTGTGACTACTGCGACCCCGTCTGATTATGAAGACAGCCCGTGGTCTCTACCATCCTTATAAACAGGGTTATAAGTTGCATCCAATGGTTAATAAATCATTTACTAATGCAACTTTTGGGTTACCAGGTTTTGAAGAATCCCATTGACTGGTTTGACCATTTGTGCTTTGGAAAAGAGCTGCAGACGATCTGGATCAAAATCTATTTATTGACAACTTACAACTGCAGACATGATGATTAAAACTCTTTATAAATTACTTATTAACTGCAGACTGGACGGGTTTATTATAAAGTTCTTGTATTAGAATTTAAGAATTATTAGAACTTCTTAGTACTCTTTGTCTAGTTTTAAATCCCTAATTATTTTAAGTTCATTGATTTTGTTTCATTGTGGTGTTTTTACAGGTTGTCAACCAATTTTGTTCACAACAACGGCAATCGTGAAAATAAAGAATAAGTACAGATACTGTAGATAGATAGCATCCATCCATCATCTACATCTCTCACAGTGGTGGAAGAAGTACTCAGATCTTTTATCTAAGTAACAGCAGCAGTACCACAGTGTAGAAATACTCTGTTACAAGTAAAAGTTCTGCATTCAAAATAGTAAAAGTACAAAAGTATTAGCATCAAAATATACTTAAAGTACCAAAAGTAGTAATGTATAATAATGTATAATAATGTATATAATATTACTGGATTATAATTACTTCATGTTCATCACTTTAATGTTGCAGCTGGTAAATGTGGAGCTATTTTTTTTTGTTACTTTATATACTGTCGGGTAGCTTAATCTATAGTAATATATCATAATTTAATAGTTGATTACATTTTGTATTAATAATCTGAATCTGTAAAATAACTAGTAAAAAGTACAACATGTTTTGCCTCTAAAATAAAGTGTAGTAGAAGTAAAAAGTAGCATAAAATGGAAGTACCTCAAAATTGTCCTTAAGTACAGTATTAGTACAGCAGTAAATGTACTTTATTACATTCCACCACCGTATTACACCAATTTATTTGTTGATTATATTTTATATTATTAATCAAAATCTACAAAGTAACTAGAAACTAAAGTTATTAATGTATGCAGAGGAGTAAAAACAAATTTGCCTCTCAAGTACTTTACTGTACTTGACAAATGTACTTAGTTCTACATCTGTCTACATCCACCTACCGGTATCGATCTACACCATCAACAGTGTCCGTCACTGAGAGATTTATGAGTGTGTCAGATGATCGATAGGCGGGGTTCTCGCGCATGTTATTATTGTCTGACATGAGGAAGTTGCTGTCAGTCCTGTGAGCGCGGTAGTCACAGTCTCAACAGGCTCTCTCTGCAAAGGCATTCCGGGGATTCCTCGCGCTCTATCCTCTCTACCTGTCCAACAGGTGTATCCGGCTGACGCGCTCGAGGCAGAAGGGGGGCAGGCGGCTCTAAACGGGGGCCGTTCATGGTCATTTATGGGTGAGTGTCTGCGGAAAGCGTGTCCATGTCTGGAGTCACTGTGGCAGAGGATTTTCGACAAGAGGGCTCCAGGAGGAGGAGGAGTAGTAGTAGTGAGTGGTGGCAGTGGAGGAGGAACAGTCAACAGCAGTTACGGCGGCGGTGAGGTGAGACCACCGAGTCCGAGTCCGAGTCCGGTGCCGGCGCAGGACAGAGTGCCCGAGAGCGGCTCCATCTACACGGCGGTCTGGCCGTTTGAAGCCCGGCACCAGGATGAGCTGTCGTTCCAGGAGGGGGATCTGTTCAGTGTTATCAGCCGCAGCGGGGACTGGTGGACCGCGCGCCGGATCGACAAGAACGGACGCGTCCTGGACACCGGGATCGTGCCCCATAACTACCTGGCCAGGGCTGAATCCCTAAAAACGCAACCGTGAGTGGCGTAAATACTCTGTAACTGTTACCATATTTCTCTTGGTCATTTCCAACCATGGATAACTTCAAAACTTCAGCAGACAGGACCACGTTTCTCTCTTAATTTAAGCTTTACTGCACATTTGACTTGTTATTTACATATAAAGTGGATCAAAGTGAAACTCACAGGCTTAACATGTGAGATTATTCTTTAATTCTTACATAATGTCAGGGAAGCTGTTTGGGATCACAGGGCAAAAGTCATGAAACAAGCACTGGGAGTTGGAAAGTAAATTACAAGCTCCCCAGCATAAAAATATGAGAAACTCTTCTCACCAGGAAGCATTGTGTGAAGTAAGGACATGCACAGAGGTGTAGACTAAAAGTACAAACCACAGCCTCAGAAACTAGACCTGTTCAGTCAACACCTGCTCTGACAGTTTAGGCCAAAACTTATGAATTCACTGCAGCACCTTTGTAATTGATTGCATCACATGTTTTGTGCTTCAAACTGTTCTCCAGCCACATGAATCAGTTTGGGATCTACTGGGTGTACATCACATGCGCATCTTTCTTGTCTAAAACTGTAGCTGTGATTTCTGCCTCCCTAAGATCCACAACACTGGAACACTCTGTAAAGTGTATATTTCATTACGTTAGTAAAAGTACAACGTCTCAAGCTGAGGTCGTATACCTCTATACCTGATAAAGACTCAATTTGGGCTTGAAACGTTGTACTTTAACTAATGCAAGTGAGTGTTAAACAGTGTTGGGAGTTCTTGGGAGGCACAAAACTGTTATAAGCTGATTTAATTTACCGCCTCAACCAGCTTCAACCTCGACCAGTGTTTTACAGTGGAGTAAAAAGTGGAACTTTATATGTGAACTTGCTTCCTGTTAAACTCAGGTCTCACCAGGTCAAACAGGAGGAAATGTGCAAAATATTCCCTCTGTCTCACATTCCAGTTGCTAATAAATTAAATGCACCACGTGCGATATACTGGAATTAAGGCACTACTGGTTGGACTTGTATTGGGGCATACTCAGCTGTTTACATTTCTCACATGTTTTAATGTTGTGACAAACATTATCACTAATAAATAAGACTTGCATTCAACGTCAGAATCAGATTCAGTTTTACTGGCCAAGTGTGTGTACACGAACAAGGAACTTGACTCTGGTTTTAAGTTGCTCTCGATGACTGTGTTTACATGCGCACTAGTGTCCCGGTTTTGAGCCTTATTCTGGTTGATATGGAGCATAACACACCTGGTCGTTCACCTCCATGTAAACATGAAGGAGATGTATACCCTGTATGCAGGTGTGTCTCAATTTCTCAGCATCTCAGTCACTATGTTCTGTACCAAGAACGAGTGTTCAGAAACCTGGATCAGGTGTTTATATGCCACAGTATCCTGGTTTCTACCAGCTCTATACCTATCGGAGTACTCCAGGTAGCATATCCAGGTTTCTGAAACCAGGATATGATGTTTACAGGTGCAACAGATAACCAGGATACTCCAAAACCCCGATCATTACCAAGATATAAGTAGGTGAAAAAATAGGTATATATATAAATATACGTATGTAAAAGGCAACAATGATCAACAACATACATGTCTATATACAAGTCAAACTGTTTCTGTCAACTATAAACACTACAAATAGTGCAAGGAAATAAATATTGAATGAGTTGAATGGATATTGAATGTAATAGATTACTTTATATACACATGAAGTGGGTGGTCAAGTACATGTATGTGTACATGTCTATAGACAGTATATGCAGCGTGCAGGATTTGTATTTAACAGTGGTGGATGATACGTACATGTTAAACCACAGTGTGCGTATTTTAAACTGTAAATAAATCATTTATAATTCGTAGGTAAGTGGATGTTTTTCTGATTTTCTTGGCACTTTTCTTTGGTTTGATAGTTGACAGAGAAACCGACACGTATGTGGTATCCATCTTATATCACTAGGATACAAAGATATCCATCATACCATCGTTTAAGCAAGTCACAATATTTTTATGTTTACAGTTATATGCAAAATTTGCTAAAAATGTATCTGGATGCTATTTATCCATCTACAGAAGACCTAACATGAGCAAAAGCTTCCTATAAAACTTGAATATTCACCAAATAAATCAGCCTGTCATCACTCCACTAGTGTGTTTGGAGCTTTGATTAAAGGCTTTTCCATAAACTGCCACCCTCTGCTGCCATTTATCCATTTCCCTTGTCGAGTCAATTTTATTTATAGAGCCCAATATCACAAATCACAATTTGCCTTAAGGGGCTTTACAATCTGTACAGCATACAAAACCATCTGTCCTTAGACCCTCGAATCAGATCAGCAAAAACTCCCCCAAAAACCCTTTAACAGGGAAAAAAACGGAAGAAACCTCAGGAGGAGCAACAGAGGAGGGATCCCTTTCAGACAGCCACAACTTTATATCATGATCTCTGTCTTAATTTTCTTTCTTTTTTTACTTTTCTGCATCACATATATCCGCCCACACGCTCTGTTGTAAGTAACACTGTGAGAAATGTCAACAACACCTTTCATAATGTCAGTCCCACGTCTGTGTGTCTCTTAGCAGTGATGCAAACTGGGACACAAACACTACGACAGTCCGCCTCACCACTTCTTGTTTTGTCTTTCTGTCTATCTGTTTATTGCTTCAACAGAATGGGAAGTGTGTAACGGGTGGATATTCCCACATGGTGCTGAAATTAATTATAGAGTTGCTGGCTTTTATGATTAATTATATGATTAATTTGTTCAGCCCAAAAATATTCAATGAGATATCATATTTGACAAAGAAAAGCTGCTAATCCTCACATTTGAGAAGCTGGAGGCAGCGAGTGTTGGCATTTTTGTTTGCAAAATGACTTAAACTATTAACTGATTATCAAAACTGTTGGTGATTAATTTTCTTTTGATTAATTACCTCATTTTTAACATCTAGTTTGGTTTCCACTCATGATCATGACAGTAAATGTCCATCCAAAGACAGTACAAGTTTAGAAGTCTGAGGTTAATTGTTTCTGGCAGTTAAACACACAACAAGGTAACTAACTCACACGACAACAAATCTAATCGTGAATACTTTTAACTGCAACCAAATTGACATTGGCAAGGTCTCTGAACTGTAAAATACATTTTATTTTCCTCTCCATGCTTTCACTGCTGTTCCAACACTGCTTTTAATAGCTGAGCTTTCAGCCTCAGGCCACCGTCAGAGCCCAGATGATAACCCGAGGCAGAAAGCTCAGTCTTGTAACAGCAGCGTTTTGCGTACTGTACTCTTTTCTTGCACCGGCTATGAAGACTTTTGACAGGTTTAGATACTCTGACCAGTCAAAGTTATACTTTGAAAAATGAAGCCACCCTCATTGCTTAAAAACCAAGTCCCAGGATGTTCACAGGTTCAGGTTTTTGTCATATTAGATGCAGTTTTGAAGAGCCGATGCACCAAGAATGGTTTAACACCAAAGAAGAAATTGCCACCCAAGAATATTCCAAAGATGATTTGAAACTTTTAAACCACGCAACCATTTCCTAAAAATTACTTTTGTTTAATGGCTTTCTGTCTTCATCCAGATGGTATTTTGGGACAATGAACCGCCTTGAGGCCCAAAGCCACCTGCTGGGACCAGGAAATGACCAGGGAGCTTTCCTCATCCGACACAGTGAGAAAGACAACGTTGGATACGTTCTTTCAGGCAAGACAAGACGGAGAGGGGTGATGGAGGAAGCCCAAAAAGAGAACGAGAGACGTAGGGAGTCAGTGGGTTAAAGAAAAAGGGAGGGAAGAGGGAGTTTCACTTCCAGTCAACCTTAACGTTTTATTATGTGTATGTGGAAAACTCTTCCTAGGGTCTTCCTATAAACTACTACATTCTGTTTCATTGGAAAACAACACACATTACCTGACCTTATTTTCTTACTTGATAATGGCCACAGGAACAATCGGCTTGTTTTGCTCACTATAAAAATGTTCAAGAGATAAGAACACGTTCTGAACTGTTCGGACGTCTCAAACAACGGCGAGAACTCGGGATGACACATGAACAGTGTGCCAAACTGGCCACAAGACTCCACAATGACTCTGCTGATGTGCCAACACTGAAAACTCCTCTGAAACAGCTGAAATCAGCCATCGCTTTATCCAGTAACTGTTTGGCCTGAAGCTGAGCCCACCCACAATCATTGTTCTCTCTTGCTATGTGATTCTGCACACTAGAGTTTTGGTCGGGCCCAAAAAACCTAATCCTGCCCAAGCCAGAGCGGGTTCTGTTTAAACTGATCACAGCCTGAACTACTACAGCACTTATTCATTCCAAACAAGTTGTCGGCTGTAGTGCATTTTGCATTTACATAGTCGAAACTCTTTGTAATTAAACCAGAATTTTGTATTGTGGACATGAATGCATTGTCACTGTCAATAAGATCAAGATTGTTCCTTACC
>NTHP01000014.1:168647-180822 GCA_003416845.1 Oplegnathus fasciatus
ACGAGATCCCTTCCTAAAGAGGCTCCAAATTAAGCGATGGGGGACAAGATCCACCGTACTCGTGCAAAAATGTATTTTAAAAAACGATCAGACATGAATTTGAGGCTTCAGCAGTATCTTCCAAAGTTACAGCTTTTTTAGTATGAAGTTCCCCCTTTTTGTTTCCATCCTTCTTTTCCAGCTTAACAAGAAAACACTGACCAGGGAAACACAAAGAGGGAATTTTATACTAAAAAGACTGTAACTTTGGAAGATATCCACTTGATTTGACTGACTCAGACCGCTGAAGCCTCATTTAAACTTCAAATAACCTTTTGAATACATTCTTGCACAGAACGAGGACTGTGGATTTTGTCCTCCATCACTTACTTTAAGAAAATATTTCTTAATAGCCAGTATGAACAGGAGGAATGATTACAGCAAGTGAAACCCTTTAAAATCAGTGCCCTACCCCCTGTTCCTACATTTGTCACGAGGTGAAACGCACACCTGAATCGAGAAAAGGATTATTCAAGCAGCCCTAAGGGAACTGAAACTATGCTTAGCAAATGCATTTATACATGGTGTGGTATGGCCTACCTCTGTGGTTTAGCAGTGATGTGAATGGAACTACAGTTGCTTTGTGAATGGTGATGATAAAACATCAGACTGATATGGGTTTAAAGTTTTTTATCCAGCATCAAACACAAGAGTCTGTTTGTGAAACTATTATTAGATCATTTTTCAACCTCACCAGTGTCACAACTAACACTTGTAAAAGAATATATTGAGAAAGCCCCCAGCTGTATCTACAGGTATTTCAGTGGAAACAAATGTTTAACCTCTCTTCACCACTTCTTCTTCCTCTCTCTCCTCACTTCACTCCATCCCTCCATCCCTCGCTCTCCATCAGCCTTAAGCAACCAGGAAGTGTACCAGCAGGTTACCAGCGGGTACAGGATGCCAGCTCCGGCCAAATGTCCCGACTTTCTCTACCAAATCATGCTGAAATGTTGGAGCGCCGAGCCAGGCGACAGGCCAGACTTCAAGTCCCTCAAGGTCCAACTGGACAGCAGCTCCTACGAGTTGGAGTGAACGCCCCCATCGGCTTCCTGCAGTACATACTCAGCGCCACAGAGGGGCAGCAGAGAGTCGGACACTGAGCAGGGATTGTGATCATTTTTCACTGAGGACTCTTTTCTAAAAAACACAAACTGATTTTACAGGCTTTTGTACAGAAAGATGCAATGATTTGCAATGTGCAAACTTGCAAAGCCTGATGTATATTATTCTCATTGTCGATTAATCTGCTAATTTTTTTTTTAGAGCTGAAACCATTCAAAAACCAAATTGGCAGCAATTTTTATAATTGATTAACCATTTCAGTCATTTTTTAAGCAGAAATACCAGTAATTCTCTGGTTCCAGCTTGTGCAATGTGAGAATCTGCAGGTTTATTTCATCCTCTGTTGGTCCATTGATAAAAACAAAAAAAAGTGACTGTGATGGGCATTTTTCACTATTTTTTGACATGTTATAGACCAAACGATTAGTCAGTTAATCAAGACAATAATGCAGCAATAACTAAATTAACTGTTAAATGCAGCTCTAATTTTCTTTTGTCCAACCAACAGACCAAAACCCAAATATATATCAGTTAGCATATAAAGCACTTTGAAAAACAGCAAATCCTCACATTTGAGAGGCTTGAACCAGAAACTGTTTGGCATTTTTACTAGAAAAAAAAAAGACAAACTATTAATCAGTTATTAAAATAGCTGCTGATTAATTTTATGTCATCAACAAGTTGATATCAGTTCTACAGCCCATACTGCAATGAGGAGGGAAGCCACAAAACAGCCAATATATTCCAAGGTTCGTTATAATTTCCTGCAGAACAATATTTTGGGTCTTAATTTCTTTATACTTTTTTTTTGACTTGAGACAACACTTGGTAATTATCAACAGAGAAACTAGAGACTCCACACTTTTAAAACGAAAGTATGAGGAAGGTTTGACGACATATTTCTGAGGTTTCAACCCAAGAAACACCCCAAGATCCATTTATTAGCTGTTTCTGCTGGTGAAGATCATGTGACACGATCATAAGCCCAGAAGAGTTTGACTGTTTGTTGATTGTTTCGTCAGCAGTGTTTCAGAGGCCGAGAATGAACTCTGAGACCCAAGGATTTCTCATCCATGTTGGCTCAAAACTTGGAAAATGTGGAAAATTTAACATCTAGGCTACATTTTCGTGACACATGGGCAAACTCCGTCTGCTGATGAAGATCATGTGGTATGATCAAAAGCCTCAGAAGAGCTATTACATGGACCTTGGCCTCCATCTAATTGGCGCTGGATGAAATGGAAGTAGAGCAAATATCATAGAGCGCTCCAACTAATAACTTAGTTATGACAACCTCAAAAAATGTAGAGAGAACTATACCAGCAGTAAACTAATGCCATTATAAAATGTATTTATAATGCATTAACACAATCTCACTTTGCTAGAACAAATTTCTTACTTGTTGATTTACCTTTGGCCAGAAGAGGGCAGCACAGTCATAGTATTTTTTATATTTCCTTTCTTTTCTAACTCGGGAATGAAAAAAAATTGTCTGTCCTTCCAGTATATCAACAGTTTCTCTCAAATCTAATCCAGTCTTCTCTTAGCTGCTATAAACAGGAAATGTTCCATTAACACTGAACACATGAAAACACACGGAAAAGATAAAACCTCTTCCTCCAGACAATCACTTTTTGCATCAGTGCCGCAGATCAACGTGTGACCCCTTGAAATAAATAATGTGATCCAGCATCATTCATCCAAAGAGAGATTTTTTTTTGTAAAAAATAATCCAGATTAGGGGAAGGTCTAAAAAAAAAAAATTAACATAATTCTGTGTAGCATAAATGTCTTTTTCTGCTTTCTCACAAAACCCTCAAATTCATCTTGTGACAGCTTGTGGGGGGTCCCAGTCCCCAGGTTAAGAACCACTACCATAGATGGCGTATGTGGACAATGAAAAAATGCAAAATGCACATATCAACAAGAGTCAAAGTGAGGGGTTGAAGGCAACTTTAAAACAAAGTTTGTCTCCTGCAATCAGTATCAGAGTCCCGGGATATTTTCTTGGTTACTAGGGCGTGAAAACTGTGTCAAAGCCATAAAACAAATCAATAAATGTAGTGACGACACTTACAGAAATACTTCTAAACAACAGACTTTGGTCCCAGGTCACATTTTGTTTCCTGTTCTTTTAAATGTTGCTCATAAGTGTCTGGTAAGACCTTGTCTTTAGTGTCAGATTTGTAACTGATTCACTGCGACACGTGTGGAACAGCATGTGCCGCTGTCCCATTTAAACACCTGATGGCTTATCAAAGCCGCTGCATCACCCAAACAACTATTGTGAAAGTGCTGAATGTAAGCCTCGAATCACTTTCAACCTGGAGCAAACACAACGTGACTTACTGCGTATATGTACAGTCCTCTGTGGAGGCTTCTTTTTGTATTCTGTCTGTTTTTATGCCATTTAATGTGCAATGATGTCTATAAATAATGTAATAATAATGAATAAGTAATGTCAAGTGTGTGTTTCTAATTGCTTTTAAAAGGACACTTAAAACACTCAATATGAATGGTTCCCAGCCATAAGTCTACTCTTATCTGTGTGTGTGTGTGTGTGTGTGTGTGTGTGTGTGTAACCCTGTCTGCTACTGGAGTTAACTGGGTCAGTGACATTTAACCCCTATATACTCTCGATCTCTGTCTCTCTGCTGTTCAAGTTCAAATTCAAGACAGCTTTATTGGTCATTTTTAAAATACGGTATTGTCGAACAGATATAAACTTGTAATACAATGAGGTTATTGTTAGAAATGTTAATTTTCTTAACACAATGGAATAGCCAAATAATCCCACTTTTTTTTACAATATGTCTGTCTAAAGACCTTTATCAAGTGAAATTCATATAGATATTCAGTTTGTATGGATGTCAGGGAGGTGCTGCTGGTTGTCAACCTGATGAAGGTCATAAATACAGTAAGTACAAATGATCAACGGTGTGCAGGATTTTTTGGTTCTTCATCAGTTTTTCATCTAACACACCTGTCTATAAGACTTTCCTGTGTGTAGTAATTGTTACCTGCTATAATCAAGGAAGAAAAGGACATGAGTGGAATACAATTTTATCATTAACATTCTTCTCAGAAACAAAAAATATTCATAGTTGTAAAAATTGCAACAGCAGAAAGACAAAAAAACATGAAAAATTTGTTTTGTAATGTTTTTAGTCAGTGATTCCAGTAGAATCTGTAGTTTAAAGTAACAATCTCTCAGATCTCCATTTCGTTCTCTTTGGTGGCACCTATGGCGGTAAGCGGTAATTGTAGGTGTGTTTTTGGACCTCACAGGACGAAAGAGTCCCGTTCGTTGTTTTCAAACCTGATGACTAACAAACAGGCAATCTGCAGTTCCTGTCCAAGAGAAAGAGAGCCACATCTGTACTTCCCCTCAGTCCCTTTTCTTCTTTCAATGCTCTCCATCTTGGCAAGGCAACGCAGATGCAAACTCTGGTTTTTCCTCGCTGACGGTCGCTTTGCTTTTTTGTGGACTGTTTGCCTTCATCTGAACATCGAATTCGTTTCTTTTTCTTTGGATTTGCACTTGTTTTAGAAGTTTCATTGTCTGTAGTCATCGATCTTTTCTATTGTTTGTTCGGACATAGTAACAGAGACCGGAAAAAACAGTAGGCCGCTTCACACACAAGTGAGTTGAGATTTTTCCCGGGAATGTCGCCACAGACACCCGGTTTGTAATACTGTAAATGCAAGAGCTTTCATGAGTGGGCCATAGGCTCAATCACCTTTGTGTTGCCTCATTCGGCGATAGATAGTCACTTAACAGACATTTATTTAAATGAAAATCTTTGAGATTATAACTTTAAGTTATATGTTTAGCTGAACAATATTTTTAGGGCCGCAATTTAGGATTAATTTTATAATTAAAAAAAACAAGTGATAGATTAATCGACTGATTATTTTAGCCTTATAAAAATGTCAGAATATATTGGAAAATGCCCATCATAGGTTCCCAGAGCCCACTGTGATGTCGCTCAATTTGTCTGACCACCAGTAAAATTATATCAAACAGAGAAAAGCAGCAAATCATCACATTTAAGAAGCTGGAAAGTGAGAATGTCCAGCATTGCTGCTTGATAGATTACTTAATCGATTCTCGATTTGTTTTTGGCAATAAATTTACGTGATTAATTTCTGGATCATTGCAGCATTAAACTGCAGTTCTGTCTCCACATTCAGTCTCCTCTCTTTTACTAAGTCTTCCCCTCGTTTCTTTTCTCACGCTCTCTCTGTCTTTACTGCTCTTATTTCTTTCAATCTCTCTCTCTCTCTCTCACACACACAACCACACAATTTGTCCTCCACAATGAGCTCTCTGTATCATTCCAGTGATGATGCAGCATTTTTAGAAAGCACGCACGTGCACAAAACAACCCGCGCACACATGTAGACCTGAAACCACATGTGGGCTAGTACTTGAAAAGTGTCACATATACAAAACTGTAAAAGTCACTGGGTCAGTGCCAGGACAGGCTGGTGCATGAAACTGTATATGTGTGGGAATGTGTGTGTGTGTGTTGGTATGCTATATGTGACTCCCTATCCCGTCCTGCACAGTCACGTTGCACAGTTAACCCAGTTCAGCCATATGAATGGAGGACGGTCAGAAATAGAGTCAGACCCTCAGATTACTCCCAGGTGGACCCGGTGACCTCAACTGGAAAACTCTCACACTCATCTCTTCTCCTAAACTGTGACCTTGAACCACAAACAGGTCTCGAGCCTTTTGAGTGATGTTAAAGGGATAGCAAGTAGAAACAGCTGTGCAGTTGTTCGTAGAGACCCTCAAACGTAATCCAGTTCAACATCTGCTGTTATAAACCATTGCTCAAGGTTACCAGTTACCTCACTTCTGAAACTAACCCAACCACGGGTTAATATAACAAAAGAAAATCAGAAAAATAGTGACATAAATATAATACTGACATGTCACAGTCTTGCTTGAGCTGGGAGGCAATTAGCCTAGCTTAGCATAAAGACTGAAAGTGGAGGGAAACTGCTAGCACGGCTCTGTCCGAAAATACACCTACCAACACCTCTAAAGCTCATTAAATAAAACATTGCATCTTAAAAAACACAGTCATTATGCGTTTGTTGGTGAACAACATCCAGACACAGCGACTCTCAGTGCCATGAAATTTTGTACAGGCATTCATGGTCCCCAGAGGCTGAATCCTAAGGACTTTGATTATCCCCTGACTTTTTCTGTAGTGGGTAGCGGGTTGGCATCTTAAAAAGGTGCAGTGTGTAGGATTTAGGGAGATTCATTGCCAGAAATGCAATATAATATTCATAATTATGTTTTCATTAGTGTATAATCACCTGAAACTGAGAATACTTTAGCTTAGAATGAGCCCTTCATATAGGGAGCGTGTCCTCTTCATGAACGTATAATAAGAACTGGATACGGTGCCGCCGCTCAGCCTTGCTTCCAATTTTTTCCAGTGGCCACTCGCGGTATTGCAACAAAAAATCCCCTGCGGCCCAAAAAGCATTTTCCCCGTAGACCACCATTTCAAAAGAGACGTGTGTAAAACTGTTGACAGGACACCTCCAGCTGTTATTACTCTTTGTGTTGTATATTTTTAAGCCACGGAGGTTTAATCTTTGTAAAACTTTCCCAAAGCCCAGAAAAGTCCTTTTCTTTCTGAATGATGTCACCGCTGTGGCTTCGCGTGTTCTCATAGGCGGACTGGGCCAGAGGCACGACATAAACACAGTCACATGTCACAGTCTTGCTTGAGCTGGGAGGCAATTAGCCTAGCTTAGCATAAAGACTGAAAGTGGAGGGAAACTGCTAGCACGGCTCTGTCCAAAAATACACCTACCAACACCTCTAAAGCTCATTAGATAAAACATTGCATCTTGTTTGTTTAATCCATACACATGCAGACTGGACAAACTGGCTCTAGAGAGGGCCTTTCGCAGTTTTACGTTGAAGTGGCAGCTTGAATTTGGTGGCCATCATTTCTTTTTTCATATCGTCCAATCGTGGTTACTCGAGATCACCAGGTTATGAGGTGATTTATATAAGTGTGTGAACATTTTATTTAAAATACTTAAACATTAAAAAAAAAATCTATTCAGTTGCAAAGTTGGTAGGAACAGTTCCCATACAAAGTCTGTCCCACATTCAGCTTGTGATCATGTGCTCCGGGAGCGGCCAGAACTGTGTTTTTATATCATCCAGTAGATCTGAGTTCAGGTCACCCAGAGACGGCTGGCGGGCATCCCAGTGTCAGTCAAAGCAAACACACACCTGCGTCTTAGGCTGAATATATAGAACGGGAAAGCAAATAAAGTCAATACAGTGTGCCAACTCTTTGCTCCAAACTAATTCTAACTAACTGAGAATGAAGCTACTGGCTCACAATTTAATAAGTGGAACATTTCTGATATAGTTCACAATTTTTTGACTCGTGATCGTGTACACTGACGTTGTCTCCTTTTCTAATCCTTAAACACACCAAATCTTTCACCTTTTTAAAAAAAAAAAGGATACAAGACAACATTCATTTTTGTTATCAGTCGCCTCCCAACAGCGTTTCTGTGAGTTAAATCACTTGAATGCCAATCGTGCTCTCAAGGCCACGTGCTGAAAATGATCTAAACCATCAACATGCCTTTTTAGACAGAATAAACAGATTTTTGTCTCTGGGAGGATCTCAGCAAACAAAAGATAAAGTATTAAATATTTAGAACAATATTTTGCTTTTTCTTCAAGTTTTACTGGCAGTAAAGTGAAAAATAGTTGTACTGGCAGTAGTGTATAATATTACACTTTCTTTGTACACTAACTGCAAAAGTGCTATACGCCTAGGACTAATACAGTATTCAGTAAATACTATATTGTATTAGTATATAACACGGCATTGAGGGACATACATTGAGATACAAAAAAGACTTGTCATGACGTGTCCTGCAGACAGACGCTGTTTGTTAACTAACCGGATCAACAACAAATTTGGAGTCAAGCGTGCTCAACAATAGCTTGTTTGTCTCCTCAGATCTTTTCCTCATCGAACGAGTGCTGGTAAGGGATGGCTCTGCAAAATCCTGGACTACGTCCATGATGCGGCAACTACACTATAATTAAGATCTGCTTAGCTTTAGGCAGCTTAAACACGTTATAATTATAATAAAAGCCAATGCTGACTGTTGGTAGGAGGTAGGACGTGAATCCGGACTACACTATATACTGTCTACAGTATGAACACTGCATTACATTGGTTCCTGCTTTAACACTGGTTTCATATAGCAAAGAAAGGAAAACCATGACCAAAACTTTACACTCAAAACTCAAACTTAGACCCAAACCGCAAAAAAAACACTAATTTCCATTAAAATGTGTCACTGTTTGCGTGTTTTGTCTCTTTTCCAGTTAAAGTAAGTGTTATTTGCTCAGACAGACTCATGACATCAAATTACTTGGAGCCTTAATTTGCATCTAAAGACAGAGATGACTCAGACAGCCTGAGGTGATTTAAGCAGAATTTCCTACAGACTGCCGCCTCCTCCTCCTCCTCAGCTGTTTTCCTGCTGCTCCAGGTTCCCGTCACCTTTACGCAGACTGACCTTTACACAGACTGAACTTCATACCAGGTGATGTCACGGAGAGGAAAAACACAACACACAACGCAGCAGCGTATTAAACCTGTGTGTTGCGTTGTGCACTGTGTCATTCTGTGTAATGTGAGCGTCTCACACTTGTACTGGGTAATTTGCTGTCTTGTAACTACGTGTTTGTTGCCGTCTTGTTGTGCAGCAGTTGGGTACAGTATGTGATCAAAACAAAGAAACGTTAACTGTACTGGGACCGTATTTTCTGGTTTTGCAACAGAACAAAGGACAAAAGTCCAGAACAAATTTAAGCTTCAGGAAGAGTAAAAATATTCAAACTGAAAATAATAACAGCAAAATAATATAGAAGTGAGCGTGGCAATGTCAATATACTGTACATACTGCTTACATTTTTAACATATTATGCATTGTAAGATTTCCAGACTTCCACAGATGTTACTAACTGGTTAAATTCTCAGTATGTATCATTAACCTGTCAGTGTGCACAGGGGGGAGTTTTGTAATGTGTCTGTTTGTGGTTGCAACTCACAAGCAACACCACTTCTCTGGTGTTGATTCTCCGAGCCTCGACTTTAGAAACGGTGTCAAAAGCTCATAAATAAAATGTAAAATGCAGCTTGACAAGCTGAAAATAACATTTTTCTCAGTTCAAGAATAGCTGACATCTACAAATGTTATAACACCATAAATCATCATTACTCTGTGTCTATATTTTTGTTTTTAATATAAATGAACCACTTCAAAAGACACATTTCCATTGCCTTGTGACGGACAATAAAGATTTTTTCTGATTCTGTGTTTCTGATCAACACATCACTTAATGTAACTATGTAAAACTGAGGGAGCAAATATGTAAGTTTACACACAGCGTATTCAAGAGTGATATTTACAGTACAGACCCCTTCAGTGAAGTTACGGCACGCTTAAAGGCGTCTTTTTGGAAATACCGTCCAGGTTACTCTTAATAATCCACAGACCTCAACGATTTTTATGGGAACTACTACTCTACCATGAAATCCTTTGACAGTGAGGTCTGCGAATGACCCAGACACACTGTTTCTGGACAGAGACGTTGATGCTGAATTTTTTTAAATGACATCCTCTCAATACACAAATAAAACTGGGGTCGAGACAAAGACTGATACCTCAAAACCTGAACAAATAAAACCAAAACTATCTGCATGAACAGATACGACTAGTTGGATTTTGGATGAACTGACCCTGGAAAATTTCCACCTTGGATATTTATCCAGTCTGTAGGAATTAAAGATAATGAAAGTGACAGGAAAGGACACAACAGACCGTCTTTATATGAATATGAAAATGATCCAATTCTGTTTCTCTGACAGCCAAACACGTGAGGTTCGGAGCAAACACGCTCAGGGAATGCTGCTCTTCCTGTTTTACAGCTGATCACGTTTTTCATCCCACTGATACATGTATGATCCTTTCTGAAACAAATGACCTGCTGTTCACTGCACATGCGACTACAGCTGCATCACTCTCACTGCCTATAAAATACCAAAAAAAGAACATTAAAAATATATCACATGGACCTCCATGAAGCTGAATCAAGAGCTGACTGGGACATTTTCAGTCCTCCCTTAACATCTTGCCTCAATGTGATGCAACATTTCTTTCCAAAAAGGTCAAAAAAGTGAGTGATGAGTGTGGAAGACTCTACAGAGAGGAGCTATAAGTGAGTTGTTCAGCAGTCTGAAGTATTTACAGTAATTATAAAGGTTTTTGGTGTCATGCCCACAGAATCAAAGAGCGAGGATTTCAATGTGCAAAGATCATACAAGATAAACTGTTTTCCCGCAAGTTGCACCTTTTTACCTCGAGCTCAGTGTCTTCTTTTTCCAACTGTCCAACTGTTGCATTGTCAGAGTCCACCCAACAAGATCTCACTCGCTCCAAAGTTTGTCTGGGAAATTTAGGAAACGTGGCAGATTAAGATATTTAATGGCTTCACTAAAAAAAAAATACATAAACACAGATTCAACTTCAGGAATGGTAGTAGGAGAACTCTCATCTCTGAAACCGAAACCAGCCAGAATTTTCGTTATGACATTCACAGCCTGGCTCTTTAAATTTGTAGCTCTGGCCATCGGTTCTCATCACTCAAGTACTAGCCTACCTGGGAACACAGTGTCGTGGCAATTTTGCCATCCCACTCTGACAATGAGGAACGAGACAAAAATCTCTTACAGTACTGTCACACTTTAATAATGCTCAGAGCACGGTACACGAGACAAAAGCTGGTTTGTAATGTGCACCCCGATGGGAAGCAGCTCTTTCCCTTTATACCTTGGCTTGGTCCTCCCCCTCTGAATCATCCTAAGCCAGGTTTGCTTCCCATGCTGGGGTGACCATTTGCTACCCCCTCCCCACATCAGTCTTGGTTCTCAAACAATAGGCTCATGAAAACACAAAGGACAGGATCTGTGNGACATTTGGGTGTGAAAGGAGTACTTCTTTCACCTGAGTGGTCATGCATTTTGGATGAACTCGGTCGCAGACGGCGTTTAGCATGATCAAGCATGGTGGGAATCAACATGATCAAACTCAGTTACAGACAAGATTCAGCATGATCAAAATTTAACTAAATGACAGGATATGTATATTACAATTTCCCTTACAACAGCAACAGCGCTAAAAATGGGTCGGACCAGGCAAGAAATACAGAAAGGCAGATGATCATTCAGCTTGTGAACAAACCCCCAGGTTAGTCGAACTTAAGTGGACGGGAAAACAAAGGCGAATAGTAAAAGTATGCAGTTATAAAACATCCATCGCAGGTCTTTGACTTACTGCCATAGCTTCACACTTGCAGGTTTCCAGTGAGGAATTATCACAAACATCTCAGGCACACTCACTTTCGGTTTTACCTCCAAATAAAGTGACAGCTAATGTGACAACTGTTGGTTTATTTACCACATGTATGATTGGCTGACTCAATCACTTTCCCCGTGATCTCAGCAAATACTATATTATATATTATATATATATATATCTAGCGAGTACAGTGTTGTTATCACCGATAGATGCAACAGCAAAAGCTAAAAAATAAAACCCAAGTTGTAATAAATCATGGTTTTCCTTTGTCACTAAACTTGAGACTTGACTGCTGACTTAACTTACTTGAGATTCAACTCCCTAGAGACCTGGGTTAAAAGCGAAAACATTGGTAAAAGACTTGTGACATGACGCAGACTTAAGATTTGCCCCAAAAGACTTAAAAACTGCCCTGACCTCTTGATTTATTTTTGTGGATACCGACATTTTCTATCCACTTCTGTTTGTTTTTACCTGCCTTTGTTCAGCTTTACTGTTTCCTTGTATGTGTTCACATACTTGGCCAGTAAAGCTGATTCTGATTGCTCCTCCTGTGAATCCAGATCTAAGACTGAGGAACAAAAAGTTAAGAGTGACTTACGAGGAAGGGTGAGGGAGTCGGATGAATTCAATGATG
>NTHP01000014.1:187925-207275 GCA_003416845.1 Oplegnathus fasciatus
CGTTTCCTTCTTTCTTTCTCTCGTTTCCTCCCTCCTTCCCCTCTTTCTTTCATGTTTCCTCCTTCTTTTTCTTCTTTCTTTTGTTTCCTTCCTCATTTCTTTCAAGTTTCTTTCCTCGTTTCCTTCTTTCATGTTTCTTTCCTCCTTTCCTTTCTTCTTTCATGTTTCCTCCCTCCTTCCTTTCATGTTTCCTTCTTCCATCTTTCTTTAATTCTTGCTTCCTTTCTTCCTTCCCTTTGTTCGTCCTTTCCTTGTTTCCCCCTTTCTGTCTTTCCTGCCTTCCCTCTCTTTCTTTCCTTCCTTCCCTTATTATTTCTCTCTTTCTTCCCTTCCTTCCTTCCTTCCCCATTTCCTTTTTTCTTTACTTCTTTCCTCCTGTCTTTGTTTTCCTCTCCTTGTTCTCCTTTTTCCCTTACTTTCATGTTTCCTTTCATCTTTCTTCCTTCCTATCATTCTTCCTTCCTTGTTTCCTCCGTCATTCATTTTCTTCTTTCTTTCCCTTTACCTTTACTCTCGGTCTTTCCTGTCCAGCTCGTACTTTCATTCAGATCCACTGACGGATGCAACAGTTGAGTAAAGAAAGATTATTTTAAATAAAACTATTTTTCCTTTTTCCATATTTGGAGTAAACCACAGATGATCATAGAGATCTGCATGAGTACATGCGAGAGAGATGTACAGATATGAAGGAGGGAGAGAGAGACATGGTTTCATGTTTGAGGGAAGAAAAGGAGAAGCAGATTCTATAGGAGGATGAAACAACAGTGGGCTGCTGCGACCTTTCCCCTACAGCTCCCTGACAGACCAGGCTTATATAAGCTGTGTTTAGGTTACACAAGGCAGCAGCAGGAAATGAAAGAGTCACAGAAGAAATGGTTCAGGACATGTCCTTGTTTTCAGTTTACTCCTCGTCACTGGATACATCCTTACACTGCATGTTTGACTTTCCCCAATTCAGATTTCTTTAACCCTTTTTGTCTTCTACCAAAATATCTCTTTTTTTTTGTTAACAAATTCAGATCACAAAGCTTGTGAATATTCAAGCACTTTCATCAGAATTATACACAGTTTCTTGACAGTAATTTCATCAATCAACTCAGGTGAAAAATTCAATTAAGAAAACGGAATAAGGGAAGTGCTTTTGCTTTGCCGTCTCCTTCTTTGAATGAAACAAATATTTAAGTCTTTACTAACTTGCATGCAAGTTGGGTTTTTTTGCTGTATCTTAAATGTTAAGGCCTGAACTGTAGTTTCTGTTTATGTTTATATTCATGTGCATGCCTATACTGTATATATGCGTGATGTCTTTCTCCATCGCAATCAATTTATAGTGGTATAAGATGCACAGTGCCCCCCGTAAGTAGTGATTCCCCAGTTTTACAGTTGAGGTAGGCATAATCCCAATCCCATAATGAAGCAGGTCCTGAAGATACAGAGAGTGCAAACGGTTTTTAGAGCCAAACAGTGGAATTTTCCTGATGATGCTTGAGGTTAAAGACACAGTGAAAGCTGAAGAGTCGGCACTTTAAAGTCGCAGTGAAACAGAAGTTAGAGCGTCTTTAGCTTCGGTAATGTGATGTCTTAAGCTTTAGGGTTTATACGAGAGGGATTTAAATCAAATCCTTTAAATTTAGATGGATCGCTCAAAACAGCGCGATACAGAGCTTTAGTGAGGTTCTGGAGCTGTAGATGACTGTCGGCCTCCACCCACACCTCCCTCACTCGTGCTGTTAGATCAAGAGGATGACAGAGAAATTAATAAATTAGAGCAACCCTCTCTTTTGGAAAGTTTTTGCCAACTGACATCCAAGCACACACCTCCTAGCTGATACAAACCACGATTGGTCAAGAGTGGTTTTATATGATGGGCGGCGTTAGCTAGTAGTTTTTTTTGACATATTTTTGGCATATAACACGAGATAACTGAACCATTAAACACAGGGAGACAGAATTAATCACTGTTTCTTTAACATCATAGTCTTCGTTACGTTTTAAATCCAATGGCGTACAGAGCGACACAAGAAAATGGTGTCACTGCCCTGCTGCGTCCTACGTCCTACTTGAGGATTGATATTGTGAGTTCTGGTTCTGCAGCGGCAGATAAGTACCTGCACCACAGATGTGCTGCAGCACAGCAGTCAGTACTGAGTCAGCTTCAGCGTGTGAAGAGCGGTCACCTACATATGAAATACCACACAGACTCAGAGCTGTGAAAATGCTTATCTTTCCAGCACACACATGCTGTTATCGTCCCAGCATGGCCAAACATATTTATGTAACCAAGACCTATAGCTGTGCCTCTTGTATCTATCCCATTTTAAATGCATCTTAGTAACATCCATCTGGAAACAAATATACATAATACCCTGCCCATGTGTGCTTAATACTGAATTAACCAACATCCACACAGCTGCAGGGTTTTCAGGTATGACTACTTACTGTATGTTTAGATATTATTTGCAGGTACTGTATATAGCTAATTCTCCATGGAGATTTATGACACAAAAGCGTTAATCAAACATTCAGTGCAGATGTATGAAATTGCATTTTTGATTATCATGTTCCTTTTAGACACACAGCTGATGCTCTTACCCACAGCATCAAAAAATGAGGACAACAGCAAAAATCTGTGTTTACAGCACAAACAAGAAAATCAAACCCAAACCGGAGCCGCAAGGCTTTCAAAACAGAACCCTGATCCCTGGACCACAAACTGATCTTATCTCTAAAAATAAATGACCAACTGCTTCCATGAAAGTTGTCGCCAGACACTCTCGGATTTCAACACTAAAACAAATATTTTGAGAGCTCCTGTCACCAGAAAAAGCAACTTTTATCTAAAGCTAACAGGGCTGCACCGATGGCCCGACTGAACAAGGACAAGCGAGACCTTAAATAAACACAAACAAATATTCAGCCCTTGGGTTGTTGACTTTGATTTTAGGACACATCACTTTAATCCTATTTTGGACAGTTTGTCACCTGCCAAAGTCCTCCACAGAATCCCACATCTCTTCATTATCTGATCCTCCTAACAGACCATAACCACACATCAAATACCGAGTCTATGTATCAACAAGTCACAGAAATTTCAGGGTAAATGAAGATGTTATGACGATTTAAGTAGTTTTTATGTTCCGTCTCAACATTTGTGAATTTTTTCTGGTCTGTGACCCCGTTTGTGGGTCCCAGCTGTCCTGAGGCAGTTTCACAACCCTTATCCTTATCAAACTTTAATCTCGTTGCATCCTCTTCTTCCGCAATGGTTTAATGGCACCAACTGGTGAATTAGCGTCACTAATTGTTTATCTCGTTAACCAACTCCTAATAGTGGGTGGAACCACGCATTAATGTGCATTTTACTTTGTCGATTTTCTCAAAATCCGGTTAAACTTTGCGTTACATTTGGATGGAAACCCACGTATAGAGAGTGACCGTGCACACTTTCAGACAGTCTCTCCACAAACACAATCATAGTGTTGCACTTGTTTGTGCAAATACAAAAGTGACAGAACTAGTTGTGTAAAGACTTCAGAGAGCTCGAGAGAGAGAAGTTCGAACGCTGCTCACTCTCTCACCTCCACTAACCTGTTCAATCGTTGAATGATGTGAGTCTGACTGTTTCAGGCGCTGTTTGACCACCTCTGCTGAAACATATGACACCTTAATGGTGTCAGGGAAGTTGAGCTGCCTGACAACAACACACCAGACTGTGGCTGAGGCTGCTCAGCTCAAGTAATATCTCAAAATCTATGGAAAAAAAACAGTCCGCAAAAGTGTTATTTTATCAGTTATAGAAGGATAGAACATGTGAGACATTAGATTCAGCTGCCAAAACAAAGGACGTACTATCAGAAAATCTAAACCGGAGAAAAACAATCAGCAAATACAGGCGACAGGAGAATAATGTGTATGTTGTACTAAAAGGTTGCTCCAAGCCTCTCACAGCAATGATAACAGAATATGCCAAAATTAAACAAAGCATGATCATCATTGTGATGGATAAGTCATTTTAGGTATATCTGCATGTTTATTCCTACAGAGTGAACTTAATGGAGGCCTGAGTGAAGACCATAGCCTACTTTCAAAATACGTCACGCCAGGGGAAATGGTTCCGGCCTGAAACATGAAAAGAAAACACAGTATGGTACTGTAGTACTTCTAAGAAGTCATGTTGATGCAAAAACAACAAATATAATTAAGCTTGAACACGCTAAACAAAGCTCATATGTTGACCTGCGTTATGTCATACAGTAACTGTCGTGTTATATGATTATAATACCAAAAATAATCACAGAACAAATGAAAACATCAAAGGTATAAATGAAGGCATGCGGCACATTGCAGGGCAGTGGAGAGTGAAACGGTTCGCACAGAGTGATGGTGACACACACACACACACACACACACACACACACACACACACACACACACACACACACAGAGTATCTAATAATAGCAGCATCAGTGCTCCAGGTTACAGGTTGAACAAACTGTCCCTGCGTTCTCTGGAATAAATCGTTTCCTCTGTTTGCTTTTTTTTTTATCTGTTTGGACATTCAACTCGGTCAGTATTTACTCTTCCCTCTTCACGTCTTTCTTTCCACCACGGCCGCGTCTCCCTCTCACATTATTCTTTGGACTCTCGGGTGCTGCAGATTTGAGTTTCTATAGGCGGCGCTCTATTCTCTGGCTGCTCTGGCTGCTCATGCTAACTGACCAAATCCACAGTTTCTTTCTAGCAAAGACAGTCCAGGCACCTAAATCATGTCCAAACTCAACACTATATACCAATACTATTGATTATAAACTACTGTATGTACAAGGTTTAGATTTATTGTCATTATAAAATACAAGACTGCACAACTGTAGCCTCCTCCACGCTACACACACAGAAAATGTATCAACAAATATTCAAATACTTTAAATTAGAATAAAATAACACAATAAAACAGAATAAAGTATAAAAGTAGCACTAAAGGGAAACTGAATTATATGTACAAGGAACATATACAGATACTGACAACGAACTTTAGAGGTAAATGTATCAGAAGCTAAAGTACTCTGCCATTTTTTACAAACATGAAATGAGATGTGGATTCATTTGAGAGCTGAAACAATTAGTCGATAGACAAAAAATAATCAGCAATTATTCTGAAAATCAATTAATCAATTAAGTAATGTTTCAAGCAACAATTTGCTGGTTCCAGCCTTTTAAACGTGAAGACTTCTATCAGTCACATAACAGCTGGTCTTACAGTGTGTGATAGCAAACAGGATATCATATAACATATCAGGGAACTTGTAAGGGGCCATTTTCTGACATTTTATTGAAAAAAACAATTAATTGACAAGTGTTCAGCAGATTAATCGCCAAATTGGCAGATGGAAAAGCTTTTGTCTTTCTTTTTGTTTCTTTAAATGTTTTTTTACTTCGATTTGTGAACACAATATTTGTTCAGGCAGCAGCGCAGACGTACGAACAAACTGATGTCCAGCTGATTAAAAGATGGAAACTCCTGCCTGAGTCATCGGCTGAACTTCAGTTCGGACTCAAGAGTGACAACAGCTGCGATGTCTGACTTGAGTCATGATCTCTGCCTCTCTCTCTCCCTCTGTCTGTCTGCCTCTCTCTCTCTCTCTCTCTCTCTAGGATGTTGACCCTGTAGGTCGGCGACCTCGCACATCCGACACGCCATGACCAGCGTCAACTCTCCAGCCTGTCTGCTCGCCCGCAACCGCTTCTACAGAAGTATGACCACACACACACACACACACTTAACTTTATTAGCTTATTAACTTATTAGCCAAAGAGAAGGCAAATATTTGAATGGGAACGAAGGTTAAGTGCTTCATGTATGTGCACGTGTCTCCTTCATGCAGCAAAGTGTGGGATCACGCGTTCTTTTTAGGAAAACAGCACCGCCTTCTGAACCTTTGACCTCTGACCTCGCTGTCCGAGCTCTGCGTTCCCCTGGAGAAAATAACATCCTATTTGTTTTCATTCAGTTTGCAGAAGTTGGATGTTATATCCGGTTGAGTGCTTTAAACACTGGTTCTATTGTATAATAAGTTTGATCTGGCAGAAAGCATGAATCTATCTGTATCTGTTATTCACATGATACTAAAATGTGGATATTTTGGACACAAGCACTAAAACCTATTTTCTCACTCACCCCTAATGTTATTAAGCCAAGGATAGTTTTGGTTTTATTAGCCAAGTTTTTAAAACGTATAGTTTTCATTCTACAAGAGAAATAGTCCCTCTGAACACGGTTGACTCTGTATTCTAGAGCTGAAACGAATCGTCGATTAATCGATTATTTGAGCAACAGCAACAATTGTGATAATCAATCAACTGTTTTCAGGCAAAAATGACAAAATGCACTCGTTCAGTGATTAATTACAAGGTTGAGAAAATAATTGGGACATTAATCAATGACAAAAAATTAGTTGGAAGTTGCAGCTATAGTTCAGATGACATATCGTTTTTTAATGTCATATTTCAAAGCTCTGAGCGCCACAAGATAAATAAATAATTCGCCTCCGTTGTATCGGAGTGGAGGCAGAAACCTCAGAGACGGATTCTCAAAACTTCAGCAGATAAAACTAAAACCATCTACGTGACGAGATTACCACCAGAGGTTAAGTGACAGGACAGAAGTGAAAAGGGAAGAGGAACCAAATTGCTCCCACAAACACACTAACAAACGTGAACACACAAGATTTAACACACAGCCAGCAGACACACATGCCACCACACACACACACACACACACACTTACATACAAACACTAAATCAGGACATAAACAGAGCAAATGTCTGGCTTTGTATCATGTCCCGAGTGATGTGACTCACACTTTCTGCACACTTTGTTCTCTTGTACTGAGGAGAAATAAAAGACACAAAAACAACAATAGGAATAGACATGACCTCCAGTAGACGTCTATGAACCAGGACACACTCACATAAACACAATCAGACCCTGCTGGATCTTACAAAACGAGTTTCCAAGAACCGAAGCTTGAGAAGAACATTCAGCAGCATGAAAATGTGTTGTTGGTGCAGTTTGGACGAGTTCCCAGAACATTCGGAGCAGGTAGAGACTCGCCTCGTGAGAAGCACAACGTGAAAACCATCATTGTTTTCGCAGTGATGAAGTCTTCTGCTGATGCTTAAGGATGATACGATTAACTTCTCATTAATCGGCAACTATTTAAATAATCGATTCATCGTTTTGAGCCATTTTTCAGGCAAAGACACTTTGCCTAGTTCCTGCATCTCAAATGAGAAGACTTGCTGCTTTTCTCGGTTTTATTTAACTGTAGAGCTGCAATGATTAGTCGATTAATGGATTAGTTGTCAACTATCATATTAATTGATAATCAATGAATTGTTTGGAGTCATTTTTTAAGAAAAAGTGTCAAATTCTCTGATTTCGGCTTCTCAAATGTGAATATTTTCTGGTTTCTTTAATCCTCTGTGACAGTAAACTGAATATCTTTGAGTTGTGGACAAAACAAGACATTTGAGGACGTCACCTTGGGCTTTGGGAAACACTGATTAACATTTTTCACCATTTTCTGACATTTTATGGACCAAACAACTAATCGATTAATTGAGAAAATTATCGACAGATTAATCGATAATGAAAATAATCGTTAGTTGCAGCCCTAAAAATGATTAGACCTATATAATTGTAAATTGAATAGGCTATATTTGGGTTTTGGCCTGTTTGGTTGGAAAAAAGAAGCAATTTGAAGACGTCAACTTAAGAAAATTGTCTGACATCTTATAGACCAAACAATTAATCAAATAATTGAGATGTATAATATCTGTATATAGTTTTTATTTTTATTCTATTCCATATTTATTTTAAATATTTGTATATATATTCTGCGTGTGTAGCGTGAAGGGGCCACAACTTTCATTTCATTGTGCAACCCTGTGTTGTAAAATGACAAAATAAGTGAACCTAAATAACCTAAAATAATCGTTAGTCGCAGCCCTAATTTTCACACAAATAGCTCGTCTCTCTACCTCCTGGATGATGGAAAAGAAATATCCACTCTTTACATGAATAGTGTAAGAAGAACTGGGTAGGTAAGCATCAGATTCAAAACAGGAAGACCTGACAGGTGATCTTAAAGAGGAGCAGAGCAGGAACAACAACAACAAGAAGCTCTGAGCAACAACGACGGGCTGATCGCCAAAATAAAACCACTTTCAAATATTTAATGGTTGGTTTCAGAGCATAGAGACAGACCACTAGTTCTGCTTCCTTTCCTCTTCTCTGCCATATTCTCTTCTAGCCTCTGTGTCACTGTGAAATTTTGCTTTTAATCAAATTAAAGAGTACTATAGCACTGTACAGTACTCTCTCTCTCTCTCTCTGTCTCTGTCTCTCAGATTTGCCCCCAAGTCCGGAGCAGATGAAGCCTGTGTTCAGCTGTCAGAAGGACTCTGTCAGACACAAACAGAGACAAGTCACCCTCTGGATCACCATGACAACGCCTCCTGGTAAACCTATATACACACTCAGTACATGTAGCGCACTTTTTCCACAGTAGGTGGTTGATTTTGGAGCCTGACTGCAGGGATTTGCTCCCATTGAGCCACAAAAGTTTGTTGGGTGGCTCGTAGTCGGCGTTCCAGTTCATCCCAGAGCTGTTGGATGGAGTTGTGGTCGGCGTTCTGTGCAGGCCGGTGCAGTTCTTCCACACCAAACTGGGAAAAACCATTTCTTTATGGAGCTGGCTTTGTGCTCGGGGGGAATTTTCATATTGAAACAGGAAAGAGCCCTCCCCAAACTGTTGACTCAAACTGTGCTGGGTTCCTTAGTTCCACTTCAAGGAATCCTTAATGCTAACAAAGCATGAAAAACAGCCCCAAGTACACCAAAGTCTGGAGAGATACTTTGCTGTCGCATACAGCAACACAAAGGTGATATTAGGTGGGAAGCAGTGATGAAATGAAGTGATGGAAAGTAATTAAAATGCATGCAACGTTTAGACGAAAACATACATTATGATAAACATGTGATTTGGGTGAAATGCTCTTTATTACCAGTGCAGGTTTGGCCTCTTCTAAAGGCATTTCCTGAACTTTTAAAAGGGCTTTTGTGGCTCCGGTGTGTAAATAGGTAAGTAGGTCTACAAGCAAGCAGACATATACAAGCACACAGGCTATATATATACAAAAACATGCCTGTATGCTCAGTAAGTAGGTCAGTTTACAGTACATTCACACACACACACACGTTCACACATGCAGTCCTAAATTTAGTTCCAGACAAAAGTGGCCTTTTTAAACCAGGTTAACTGCTTTATCAGACATGGTTATAGATTTAGCCTAGTCTGGATTTAAACAATAAGGATGGAGTTATTCTATATTTTTCCTATTGTTAATAAATCCCATGAAAAAACAACACTGTGTCAGTCCGTCCCTCAATATTTTCTGACTTCCCTACTCTGCCTGTGGCTCTCAGCCTCAAGCCCATTCTTTCCGACTGAAGACGTAAATCTTTGGAAAAAGGGGGCCACAAATAGAAAGTCTCCTTTCTAAAACAAGACCTAAAACAGCTGAGCGCCGTAGCTTTTAGCAAATGTTACTCAAACAGGAAGGAACAGTGGGGGGACAGTTGTCAGCTGGGGATGAATATGGTGGTGTATTTGCAGCAGCAGGACGTCGTATGCGGGATTCACTCAAAATAAACTACAGGATTTCGCTGGCCTTTAAACCAGGGACCCGCAAGCAGAACAGATGTTGATAAAGAGAAGGAGGAAAGGGAGGGGATAATGAGTGACTGAGATTGAGATGGAGAAGAGGAAGTCTGATCCTTCCCTCACAGTTGGCGATGAGCAGTGCACCCGGTGACCCCGGAAAGCTGCAGCGTGCTCAGCTTTTAAAATGAGCTATTGTAAAACAGAACAGTAGAATCCGACGTAATGCTTTTTTAAAAACGTATTAAATGTTGATTATAACTCACAGGTTGCAGGGAAGAGCTAACAGGTGGCTTCTCTTACAGTAAGATGTATTTAAATTGTTTTATGACTCAGATGAGATCCTCTCTCTTCTCAGGATTCCCAGGTGGCATTGGAACCAAAGGATTATGGATCCACATCGTCCTGGGCTCTTCTTCTTCCCTTCACTTCTCCACCTCCAAACCAACCAGCCATGCTGACCGGGGCGTCAAGTAGAAGGAAACAAGCGCGCCTCGTCGGTTCATAGACTGAAAGGAAGTTAAGAAATCAGGATCCCTTAACTTCCCAATTCTCAGCCCTCTTGGCTGTTCAGGATTTGGCAGCCTGGGTCAAACGGACAAGCACAAAATGGACAACTTCCGTGTAAAAAGACGCTTTAATATTAAACATCAGGCAAAAAGTACCTGACGTTTTGATTGCAATATGAAATTGGATTCTTCAAGTGGAGTCAAAAGATGCCAAATATCATCGAAAAGTTGGATTTTGGCAACGACATCTTATATTTTCAGCCACTTGCAGATCTTTCGAGGAGAAAAGTGGTTAAAATGGTCAGAAATGTAAATGTAATGTGGAAACTGGTCCTAAAACTGAGCCTCACACGGTGATCATTGTGTGGGCCAGCACTGTGAAAATACAGGGATTTATGTTGGTAAGATTGTTCGCAGGGAGTCATTTTAACTCCAGTCTCAAGCTAAATGTGCAGGTACTGAGGATAATAAAATATATGTTATGATTCACTGCCCAGATTCACAGACCTGTATATCTAAATTTGACTTTGTTGTTTTTTGGTTTGGAGGAAGAAGGCCGGCTGCTCACCTCTGACATGTGCTAAAGAAACCTGCAGTATCTACGGCAGCAAATAACGAAGCAACTCTTAATCCGCTTGTTGGGGAAACATAGACTGTATAAAAGAAGCGGACGTAGCCACCGTGACGTCACCCATTGGTTTGCGGACTACTGTTTTGAAGCCTGAGTTTAGCATTTTGGCCGTCGCCATCTGGGTTTTTTTGGAGCCATGAAGTGACCATATTTGGACGAGAGGGTGGAACGCTGAACAAGACATATATAGGCGACCAAAATGTTACAATTAACTTTCATGAACCGAAAACACTGTGAAAGGGTCAAAGTTCAGACGAAAACACGGACAACATCCAAAAACAAGTTCACGGCTATTTAAATGTACACGGTGCCATGGAAACGCATTGCTACGCCACTATCATGATTGACAGGTCGCCGTGGTAGTGACTTGTCAATCACAAGGTAGCCACGCCCTAAAGCATACCCTGCTTTATCGTCTATTTTACTCTAAATGGGACCCTAATTTACAAAATGAACATCATCTTGTATTGAAGAAGACTTGAAACTACGATTGAGACCATAAACTCATTAGGAAGGTGTTTACTGAGGGAATACATCAAGTGGGCTTCTTTTTGCAACCAGGAGTCGCCCCCTGCGGTCCATTAGAAAGAATGCAGGTTGAAGACACTTCCGCATAGGCTTCACTTTTCAGACCCGGAGGCTACGTCCACTTCTCTTATACAGCCTATGGGGGGAAAAGCAGGTTTTCTCTCCCACAGTTACAGCAGCAACAGTTTCCTCAAGCCTGTGTGTGTTGCTTCATCCTGTTAATAAAAGTGTTAACACTGATGACAGTGAAACGAAATCTCTCTTCACATGTATAGCTGCATAAATAGCATTTTTCCATTATTGATTTGAATAATTATGCACAGCAAGTACAGCAAAAATAACTGATTAGTCGATCGAAAGAAAATTAATCGGCAACTATTTTACTAATGGATTGATTGGGCTTTTTATTCAAAACTCAAAGTTTGGGATGGGGGTGCGTTAAGCTAATGCATTCAAACTGCGTGTTACAGTAGTTTGAATTTGTTCGAACTTGACTTTTTGAAAAAGTGACAGCCCCATCGATTAGTCATTAAAGTCATTTTTGGGGCAAAAATGCCAAACATTTGATGGTTCCAAGTTCTCAAATGGGAGAATTTGCAGCTTTTTTGGTCCTTACATTATAGCAAATGCAGTGTTTTTGGGTTGTGGTCTGTAGATCAAACAAAACAAGACATCAGATTACGGCAATTTGGCATTTTTCACCGTTTTCTGATGTTTTATAGACCAAACGATTAATCAGAAAATAATCTGCAGATTAATCAATGATGAAAATGATTGTTAGTTGCAGGCCTAATATAAATTACAAAACAAGAACCACTAAGCCCTCAAGCCACCAAATATTGACCTTTTATAAAGGATCTGATTACTGGAAACTGCTACAATCCTTAGGCAAAATAGGACATAATGAAGCCAAATATTCTCTTACATAATCAACTTTGCGGGATTAACATGCTGGTTTGCCTTCCAGGTTCATGCAAGTAAGAATTAGTAAAGTGCAAAACAGCAGAATGTCCCAACAAGAGGCTCAAACTGTTGCATGGCTGCATGAAATTTAGGAGAATCTGAGTTAAAGCAGACAATCAGTAAGCTGCTACGTTTTGAAAGCAAACGTTTAAAAGGAAAGACTGAAAAAAAAAAAAAGCAGTTGGCGACGCTGCAGAAGCTCAAAGGGGCTAAAAACTGACACACACAGTAAAAACTGACGTCAGTTAAATCAATGTCCATTTAACCAGTCACATTACATATCCTTACTGTTTACAAATCAGATGGTAACATGCCAAAGCAGTGTTTTGTGGTGATAATTCTCTGTGGATTATATAAAAATATTGATTATAGCCACTATAAGGATTTGAAATTTTCCCTGAAACAACTAAAATGTCCCACACATCTTGAACCACTTGAACCACCTCCGAATCTGATCCTCTGTTTCAGTCCAAACACAGAATATAGTTTACTTATGAACTGTCAGTGAAACCACTGATGAACGATTAATCACTGAAGTCATCTGTCAGGCAAAAATACCAAAACATTCTTCTAAATTTGAGGATTTGCTCTGTTTTATGATACCTGTGAATACCTTTGGTTTTGTGCTGTCGGTTGAAAAAACAAGCTATTTGAAGACATGAACTTGGACTGTTTTGCATTTTATAGACTAATAAATAAATCATAAACAAATTAATCGACAGTGAAAATATCCATAACATCAAGATACTGATTTCAACTATATCGTCCAGCACTATAACCAGGGAGACAAAAGAAGAACAGATGTTGAGAAACAGAGGAGAAAATCGCCTCCTTCACTCCCACTTTTCGATGAACCTCCGAGCACTCATTGACCTGGAAAAACTGCAGCGTGGGAGGCCGGCCGGCCGCTCGGCTCTCCACAGAACAAATCCTCTTTTCAACCTTTCAACACTGTCATGCAGAGGGGCCACTTTACAGCAGCGTCGCCCATTGTTTGTCTTTCCTCTGTTTCACAGAGACAGACAGAGAGACTGGGGGGGAGGGAGGGGGTGAATAGGGGATAGCGGTGCTTATACAAACCCATTTTACAGTCAGATGGGAAAATCCTTGCGTCAGGGTTTGTGCTGCACTACAGTCAGCAGGGAGATGACTCTCTGCGTGTCAGGATTACTTGTATAAGTCAAAAGATAAAGGGAGTTTGTGGAATTGTAATTTTGGGGAACCGCAAAAGGCTGAAAAAGTGAGTTGGTGTTTGCTTGTCGGTGGGCAATGGGCCTTTATGCCTCAAAGGAACCGTGATGACCGCTCATAGTAGGATTTGGGTATAAATTTGGTCAGAGACTTGGTTAAACTCAGCCGATGACCGTAAATGGAAGCATTGGTAGTTTAATTTAGAGACGGATGCATCAATTCAAGTCAGCTTTATTTATACCTGTAAATGCAATTGTATGCTGCTCAACACCCAGGTCAACAGATACACACAAAATGGATAGAAGAAAATAAATGGTCAAAGGCTATAAGCTTAAAAACTACATGTGGAATTGGTCATAAATACATTAATAAATATAAATATCTAAAAGACAGATTTAGATGTTTATATTTATTTACCTTTTACTTTTTTTACAGCAATGCAGCCAGCTGTATCATAAAATGTAATGAATATAATAGAATGAAATAAGAAATATGACTGAAAAGGACTTAGACTATGAATCACAACCAACACTGCCACCGAGGTGAGTGAAGTCTGGATGCCATTTAGCAGCACAGTCAGCTATAAAAAGTGCAGCGATCAGCTCTTTGATACCTGAGAATTCAAATTAGCGTGAAAAGATTGACCTCAAAAGAAGTAGGAAGTTAGGCTATGTGTCAAAAAGCTGTCGGTTTATGTCAGTTAGCTGACACATTACTAGACATTGTGGAGTGATGACTTTCCTCCAAAAACTGCATTAGATACAAGCCCAACGCACGCCAAACTATGTGTTTTTTGTTGTTTTTTTTACAGGAAAGGAGGCCAGGTGCTCGTCTGTGACCTCCTGAAGTAACCAACAGCACCTACAGCATCACCAAGCACAGCAAAAACACATCTGGTTTGTTTGCTGTTTGCATATCAGCTGCCGTGTGGTCATTCCCCAGTAAAGCACCTCCAACCACTGCAGGGAACGTACTATCAAAACAAAAGGGACTGATAAATCTGAGCCCAGCACCTGATATATAAGTAGCAGGTTAAGATGAGTCAGCCATGCAGCAGTTAATTATTTGCACATATTTGAAAAACACAGCATATGAAATGTTATGTAGCGTGATAATCAGATGACCGACAGATAGGCCTGCTCGGGGGTTTAGAAGGACTCGTGTTAAAGAATAAAGCAAGGTGACTTATAAACCCATTACTTTGAATGAAAATACTTTTCTAACGCTTGGCTGCATATGAAGGGTGTGGAGAAAATGTCAAGGTGACTCCTTTTTTGAGATGTAACAAAAGTGTGCGGAGTTTCCCACAAAGCCGATATTATAGAAGAACGTATCAAGCGAGTCTGTTTTGAACAAGACATCCATAAATCTTAAAAGCAGCACGCCAAAACAACAGCAGCCACCTGACAGAAAATACGGCATAAATCAAACTCAACCTTGACACCAGCGGTGGAGGAAGTATTCAGGGCTTTTAGTTAAGTAAAAGTACTAATACCACACTGTAAAAATACTCCATTACAGGGTAAAAGTCCTGCATTGGAAATGTTACTTAAGTAAAAGTATAATCAGGAAAAAATGTACTTAAAGTATTAAAAGTAAAAGTACTCAATGCAGAAAAATGTCCCTTGTTATACTACAGTATATTAGATTATTAGGCTATCACTCATGCAATAATGTAAAAGCAGGATTTTACATTTGACTTGAAGTTTTAACTGTTTTATATCAGACTGCAACTAATGATTATTTTCATGAAGGATTCATCTGCTGATTATTTTCTCCATTAATCGACTGATTGAATCCTGACCCAGAGCCCAAAGTGACACATTCACAAGCGGGCTTGTGATTAGCGAGCTGCAGTGATTAGTTAATTAATTGATTAGTTGTCAGCTCTTAAATTAATCTGCAACTATTTTGATAATCGATTCATCATTTAGTTATTTTTTAAGAAAAAGTGTCCAAATTCTCTGATTTCGGCTTCTCAAATGTGAATATTTTCTGGTTTCTTTCATCCTCTGTGACAGTAAACTGAATATTTTTGGGTTGTGGACAAAACAAGACATTTGAGGACGTCACCTTGGTCTTTGGGAAACAATGATCAACATTTTTCACCATTTTCTGACATTTTATGGACCAAACAAGTAATCGATTAATTCGAGAAAATAATCGACAGATTAATCGATAATGAAAATAATCTTTAGTTGCAGCCCTAATCACAGCCAAAGCAGTAGCCTCCAGCCATTAACTGTGACCACAAAGATCAGACTAGCTCATGTTCAATGTTCAACACATTGGAACTATTGGCGCCCTGCATACACCAGAGCGGGACCATCACCAGGAAGACAACACATGATACTGGAGGAGTCGTGAGCAGTAGCTATTTTTCTGCGATAATGTTAACACAGCTTGAGACTTTTTATGTAGGTATAACGCCCACCTTCGCTAAGAGATTGCTTGTCAGAAAAATGTCAGTATCGCTCCCATTTAAGCGTTTGAGCAACGATGCTGTATCAGGCCCACAGAAAGTCTGCCTGTTGATCTCTCAACTTCTCGGCCACCTCATCGTTAATCCTCTTCAACAAAGCCCTGTTGCGTTGTTTCCCTGTAAAGCTGTGAATCATCTCGTCGCCCTCCTGAGGGGATCCACGCAGGGTGAGAAGCCCCGCTCTTCTCCATTTATCACCTCTCCGTCCTCTCACATCTTTATCTTCCTTATTTTGTCCTTCCCTCCTCCCTCTTTCCCCTGACGTTTCCCCTCCTCTGCTTCTTGTCTCCTCAAATTTAATCTCTCTCTCTCTCTGTTTCTCGCTCCATCTCTCTCCACTTCCACCTCTTGCTTCATTTCTTCTCCTCTTCTTTAACCTTTTCCTCACTTATTGTTTTTCCTTCCTTCATCTCCATCTTTCCACAGATTGCAAAATTGGAAAACATCAAATTAACCTTTAATGTTTTGCTTTCCTACTTGAGCTCTGGTCTTATTTTTTTTTTCTCTGCTTCTAATGCTCTCTCCTTCCTCCTCATTTGTCTTTTCTCTCAATGTTCCCATCCCTCCTTTCACCCTCCTATCTCTTTTTCTTCGTTCTCTGTTTCCCTACACTTATTTTCTGTCGCATTCCTCTTAATGCCATTTTTTACACCGCTACCTGTTCTTTTTTATTCTACTCATTTTTTCATTCCCTTCCTATTTTTCTGCATCTTCTTAACTTCAACTAACTGGTCACTCCCTCCCTCCCTTTCCTTTGTTCAAACCTCTATCCCTCCATCTTTATCTCTCAATCCCTCTTGGCCACAGTGTTTTCTCTCCCCTTCAACTTCTTCTTATGTTTTTACTTACTCTCCATCTTTTTATCTTTCATTTCTTCCACCTAAATTCCATCTCTATGACAGTGTCAACAAAAAACAGAACATTATAATCTTCCTAAATGTGGAATTTGTGGCAGACGAGGGAATGAAACTGGAAAACAACATAAAACCTGCTGCTGTGAGTAGCGGAGACGGTGGTTACGCACCGTAACAATCCAGAAACAGCTCTCCATGTGCAGAGAGTGAGGGAGAGCGCAAAGTTTAACACCCCAAATAATAACCACTCTGACTAGACACTCAACACAGAGTGAGTCAGAAAAACGAGAGGTATCCCGCAGATAGAAACAAATGAAAAAGCAGGAGAGTCAATAGTTATAATTATAATAAGCTCTCTTTCAAATCAAACATCTTAAGATATGAGTGGAAAGTTTTGTTCTTGCAACTGCATTTATACCATTTTTTCACTCGTTTAACCGTGTCATGTGATATTCTACCTCAGTACACTTTAAGTATTTAAATATTACTGGGACCACCACAGAAAACTGTGGCTAAACATTTAATACCCAGGAAGTCACATTATTAGACACGACCACTGACTACGCCTGTGATGATTTGGCCACAATATAGCACATTGACCATACACGGTCCAGCCATATACTTGGTTTCCACCTAGTCTTGTTTCATTCAAGTTATAGTCATCCATTGTAAATGGCGTTGAAAAGGTCTTAAGAATGCGTTCTCTTGCTGCCCTTCCTCCTCAATTTATATTCCAAATGTTTTCTCTCTCTGCCCAACCCCACCCCTACCCACCAACACTCCACACCGTCAAGTACCCAATTAAAGGGCTCGACCCTTTACTCATCAGCCCTCTCATGCACTCCATCTCATCTTCTCGCTCCCTTCCTTCTCTGGTCTCTCCTTCCCCACCCCTTCAGTTCTCCTTCCTCCAGCTCTTTCTCCCACTTGTCCCCACCCACCCTCCTCCTCCTGCCCTCCCACATCAACAATTAAATTACCCAACATGCTGCACGGTTACATTCATCTCTTTCCTTGCTCTTTCTTCTTCCTCTCTATGGTGTTTTCTTCTTATCTAATTTAATGTAATTTACACATGAATAAGTGTTTGTTTTGCTTCTCTCTACTGTTGTGCATGTGACACAGAGGTAATTCAACCACTTCAAGCTTTTGAATTTGCTTTTCCAAACATCTAGGAGCCAGATTTTTTCCTGTGGGTAATTGCCACCTGATTTGCTAAGACAGCAGCTTGTTATCCAATCAACGCCTGGGACTGCCTTGCAGGTGCATTCATGTATAGAAAAGAAATGATGGAGTGATGCTGCATGGAAATACTAACAAAAAAAGCTCAACTCAACTTAAGGAAAGCTGTCTGTTTACTCATGGAGTGATATTATACCGTGATCTGTGGGACTATTTTTACTGTTATTGAAACAAGAGTTTTTATTAGAAATTAAAAAAGATATGGAATCACATAAGATGGGGAAAATTAAATAGAACTTATAAATAAATACAAACCCCACAGCCAGCGGTGGAGCAGTGCAGGAGAGAGCTTAGTGGGATGGAGCACAATAATCCAATATTGTGCTCATTTATAATTATTGCTGCCTTTTTCTTTGCAAGAATCACTTTTTTCATTATTTTCAGTTAACATTCAATGCGGCTCGCTAAATATCAGATCCACTCACTCTTTGACTGTCATTGAGATTTCTGTAGATTTCTGGCAAAAAAAAAAAAAAAAATTGCACCTGCAGTTATATTCTGCCACAATGCAATGTGACATCATCAAGCAACACGCTGTACTGGTCAATCAAATCTATGCAAGCCAAAACAATACCTTATATTATTGGTGCTGAGGGTGCTTCGAATAGGAATTAATTGCTGCAACGCCCCACCTCTATCAGTCACTGTCAGGCACAATACGTTCAACGTAAGTTTCAACAACATTAACCAGGTAACAATATTACTGATCGCCTGCACAGGCATATCTGTGACTACACAGCATCCTCTGTCATTTCTATACTGACTGAACAGCCACTCTGCATCTCCAGCATGAACAAAATACTGAAGCTAAAATGCTGTTAAAATGTGGCTTCTCCGTGCTGTGCCACTGTTTTCATCCTGATTATTACCAAGCTGTTTTCATATTGTCATATTTTTGACGAATTTGTCTAATAATATTGCCATGTGTTGTTTAAGGGACACACTTTTACTGGGCGGAGAAGCAGGGCTTTCTACTGTTTACCCGCTATTTATTGCTAAAAGTGAGGATAAAATGATTGCTGCCATTACAGCTTTCTTAAATTGTAAAATCCTGTCTCATAGTATTATAAACCACAATTTCATTAAATCAAACCCCATTTTTGATACTGATGTGTACTCTGCATTTTTTCTGCAATTCAACTGCTTTATGCGAGACATGATTGGCTGTATCGAATTAAGGTATCCATATGTAGACGCATACCAGAATGATATTCTTTTTTTTTTTTT
>NTHP01000014.1:207326-223176 GCA_003416845.1 Oplegnathus fasciatus
AAAAAATGTCATACAGTAGAAAAAAAGACTTTTCATTTATAAAGAAGCTCACATTTTTGCAGGTCCAAGGTTGTCCTCTCCTTCCACCTACTTAACATTTACTTTGTCCGTATCTTTGTCTCGTTTCTTCTCCCTTCTCTCATTAGATCTTTACTTTTTCCCACATTCCTTTCTTGTCAAAGCACATCCCGTCTAATAAACCTTCTTGTTACATTCATCACACATTCACACCCTCTCCACCTTTTTAATTATCTTCGGTCTAATTCTGTCTTTTGCGTCTGCTGGAGGCACCTCTCTCTGTTTCTGATTTTTTTTCTCATTGTCACCAGTAGAGTACGTGCTGTTGCACGTCAGGCCACTATGCAGACCCTCTCCGCTCTTTAACTGACCTGCTTACCGACAAGTAAAGTTAAAAATAAAGTTATCAAGTACCCAATTAAACCGATGGCCACAAATCCACTCATCTGTCTCTCTCTCCTCCCTCCTCTCAGCTCGGCTCTGGGCTCGTCCTTCAGACCTTTTTCTCTAATTAACCTGGTTGTCTTTCCGTTCCTCTCTTTAACCTCACGCTTCTCATTTCAGTCCTCTCTTTGTGTCCTCCAGGATGAATCTGCAGGCGGACTACAGTTTGATCTATTTGTTTGTTCGCCCGCCTGTTAATGACATGCAGCCACACAAACACCACTGATGGGATTTTAATGAATTCCAATATTTTTAAAATTACACTCGCTGAGGGTGCAACGTCACCGAGACCTAATGAGAAGTTTAGTGTCACATAGCGGCATCCTCTATGTCGACTGCAAGCTAGGACAGTTTTTTTCAAAAGGCAGAAAGATAATCAACACAACAAGGTGTATTCATGTTCTTTTTCTGCAGAATTTACACAGAAATTGTCAATGAGAGCGTTTTCTTATTGGCAAATGGCATTGTTTGTCAGTGCCTTCCAAAAAGCATATTACCATGACAAAAAAAATCCATTTAAATCTGATGATCTGCCACATCTGTGGTTAAGGATTGGTTAAGTTTAGGTAAGTAAAACTACTTGGTTGGTCAGTTGTCAGTCAGACACTTCGTATGGCTAATCATCCATCCATCCCATCCTCCTCCATAAGCAGTTTTGTAGTTTTATTTGTAGTAGTTGTTTAATTTTTGTTTATTGAAAATAAATGCTACTGAGGTTAACAGCAAGGTCAGGCACGGTAGTTGATTCACTTGACCTTTAAGTAGACCTAGGTGATATATCAAATTAATCTGATTAAATCTAATTCTTGTTTTTCCACAATGTGTAAAATGTTTATATAATGAAAATCAAACGCACACAAAAAGGTTGCTTTATTAGTTACTTGATAAAATGCTACATTTAAAAACCTGATATACAGTATGCCAGAAATAACCTGACATAAAGTACTTGTTTGTAAGTTATGTAGACAAAGTCTTCACTGTTGAGCTTGGCAGTTTATTCTTGACCTTGGAGACAACAATCTCAACTCAGCGTCAGCAGGCCATGTGGTTTTTGTTTTGCTGACATCACACCTTTGACGTTTCATTTTCGGGATGGCCTCAAACGTCAGCCCTGCTCATAAAAATTGCATAAATCACCGCCATATTTCCACATTCAAATCCTTCCATTCAATCACCGGCAAACCCCACACCACCACTTACTGTAATGCAAATAAAGCGCTCCCTGGTCAAAAATCAGCCTGGCTCTCCATTGTTAAAAAATCAAGAGAAAGTCCAGAAGGCCGCTGGTAAAAGGCGTGATCAGGGGTACAAGTGGTGCCATGTTCGGGCCGGGCAGAGCAGAAATTAGCCGTGATGATGGTAAATGGTCTGGCTCTGTTTCACCATCTGAGGCCCTCATTAAGAGAAATGGCTCACAGAGGCCCAGAGCGGGGATGATTGCACACGCCGTTAACGCGCGCGCGTGTGTGTGTCTGAGACGAATCTGCCTCCCAGCCGAGTCCAATCTGTTGCCAGTGTGAAGAAATGATGCATCTCTGCCAAACCACATGTTGCTCTGTCATATTCACCAAAAACACTTGTTTTTGGCCAAATGCTAACGTCTTTTTACTTTGGTGGTACATAATCTGTTCTTTCATTCATCTCATCACACCAAAAACAATCCTATATTTTTAGAACTACGTTTGCACTGCATGACATTATGCAGACACTGGCACATACTGCATGAAACTACACCCCACTTACAATTCATCATTTCAATGGTCACATAAAAGCCATATAAGAAATGATTCACGTTTGTTAACACTTTAGCCATGGATCTGTGTCTCCATTAGCACCTGAAGCTGTTTGATAACTGCCAAAATTGCCAGAAGAAGAGGAAGAACTTGTCCGCAGTTTCGTTACAACAATTACAGTTTAGCTAACGATTATCCATAAACTACCACAAACACGTGGATGACTTGCACGGATGAACTACGAGTGAACATTCTTCCTCTCACCCACACAGATCATTCAGTGGTTGCACTGATTAGAGATCAGATAAACGCTGCAACAGCACATCACACCCATACACGACTCACTGGAGCTGCTTTTTTCCTGTCGCTTTAATGAGACAGGGAAACAGAGTGCTAACATTAATTTCAGTGTAATTTCAGGGTGAATTCGGCTGCCGTTATCACAGGTGTAAAGATGCTGCAGAGGCTGCTCTCCATTGATCATTTATTGATGTAGTTGCTCTTGGGAGGAGTAAAGATTACTCGGTTTAACATCTGGTTAGGATGCTCAGTCTGTCTCTAAGGCTTCTTGGATGCATTTACACTTAGATTTTTGTCTGGATAAGTGGCTCCATGTGAGCTAGTGTTCAACCAAGAAACTCAACCATCTCAGAAACACAAGGGTGATACTACGTTAACATGCCTACAGAACACAAATGAGCTGTCGGAGAGGTCATCAGTCCCCATTAGCAAAATACTTCATAGGCTATTGTTGTGAAATCCTTGATATTGAACAGCTTCATACCACACATTTTTCTTCAGCGCTGATTCATTTCTTTCTATCCCGCGAGGTTTGACATCAGCCCTCTCGGCCTCAAACCAGTCCTACTTCAGTCCTGATTAATATCGTGTTGAACGTTAGAAAGCTTCTACCCAAAGGACCTTGTAGGTCTAAATATGAAATATTTAACAAACGTTGAAGTGACTGTGTTTTTTAAATATCCCCTCTGGTGATCTGGCTCCAAATTGTATTCACACATTATGGCTCTACATATAAAACAAATGCCAGATGATAATGTAGCATAACATATAAACAACATATGAATTCTTCCCATCTCCAGAGGCTTGTTTTCTTGCAAAACAATATGAAAATAATCAGTCCTACTGGAATCCAAACAGGATTGTAAATTTGATGTTGTCAGCCTTGAGTTCATACACGCGCAACTCCAAGATCACTTTCAGGAGATGTGTGTCAGTGGGGACTCGTGAGAGAACTGGGACTCGACCTGATTTGCATTCATGTGGCATTTTGCTATTTTCTGTTTTATAAAAAAGCCTGTTGTCAGAGAATTGAATATTAGGAAGCAAAGTTTGAAATCCAAGAGCGTCAAGTTGATACTCGATTAATATCTCCACGTCATCTGAACACCAGGGAAGTGTCCTCTGAGATGGACTGAGTGTACTTTGCATAAGGAACAAAACTGTTCATTTTCTCCAGATTTTTTTTTTGTTGTTGCTGGAAGTCACCATCTTGTGCATCCTTGGCAAACAAATAAACTTTCCTGGATCTTAACGTTTATTCCTCCTCTATCATCACGTGTTTGTTTTGTGTTCCAGGAGTCACATTTATGCTGGCAGAGATTACATAAATACATAAACTGTGTGATGAAGGAGAAAGCCCTTGTTTTGTCCTACAGATGTCTGTAGTCCGGCGTGGGTTCACAAAGTCCACAGTTAACTTAAACCCGCAGTGAAAGAAAAGATGGAAGAGAGAACCAGAGAGATGGAAAGTGAAGATGACAGTGAAGATCAAAGCATAATAATGGATAATGAGGGATCGAAGACGAAAAAAAAGGCAGACTAGCTTCTCCTGCCTCTTCTCATTTTCTTCTCCCTAACATCTGATCTCTCTTTCCCTCTTTTGTTTTTTTCTCACCACTGTAATGTGTCACAGCTCCTCTGATCGAGTCTTAACAGGCAATTTTCTTTGACAAGAGAGCGAGAGAGCAAGAAAGACGAGGGGTGCAGAGCACATATACCAGACTTGATGTCTGCCACTGAAAAATGTTAAAGAGGAAAAGAATGGTGTGATTTAAAGCAACAGTATATGAATGTGTTTTGTACATTTACAATATTTGGAATAACCTCAACTTTTCCATGAAACAAAAGTATTAGTTTGTGCCTTTCTCTTCAAATTCGAGGCAAATGCTGTTTGTTTTTTTGCCTGCAGCCCCATTCTGTCTCAAACTTGTACAGAGAAAACCGTATAAATGTATTTAGACTGAATAAAAAGCCTACTGAGTTAAAACCACCCAGCTCAATACAGCAAAGGTTTTGTGCTAGAGTTGGGCAATGTAGCTTTTTAAACTTTTTAAACACTTAAAAATTATTCATGTCAAGTGTTTTGATTATTTGCAGATATAGATATTTGTGCTTTTACTCTGAAATATGGCTTTACAAGGGGAGTTCTCTACTCATAACAAGAATTTGGACCAGCCAGCCTTTAATAAATGCTTTTAGATTTAACCAGACCAGTACAAACATTCTTCAATTATATATTATTAAGATTTTTTAATGGTGTTTTAACCGTGCACACAGCTGATAATAAATAAATAAAAACACACACAGACAGCTGAATTCATCTGAGAAATGTTTCAGTGATCAGAGCAAGGAGCACATCTGTGAACCAGGTGTTTTCTTTTTTCACTCTCAAACCTTTGTAAAATTGTAGAAATTGGAACACACTGACAGTAATTTCTGATGTTATTATCTGGGACGCCAAAAGGAACCCCCCCAAAACACAATAACATCCACATACTATGGTGTCGGTTTAGTTTGTAGTCAGTTTTTTTTATTTGACACGTTGGAGGAAACTATTGACACCTCTTCAGACAACAATAAAATGCACCTTTTATGTCAGGTCGAGAAAATTCTCCAAGGAATGTGACTTCTAAAAACTATGCTGTGTGTAGTACTAATTTAAAAAAGAAACATAATGGGGCGTGGATGACATTTTGTTATCAACACAACATGAAAACTTTAAATGAACAGATCTGCAAAATCTTCAGATGTCTTTCATTTGCTTTCCCTACAATATCTGCTTGTAGCAACTAAAACATCTTTTCACTTTTTTTGTGGTTATGTTTAGGCAACCGTCCCGAGTCCTTTACATAGAAATCAGTCTACAGGCGGTTATAGGCAACCGAGAAAGTCTGGGAAGGTCTCATTTTTTAAGTTGTGTTGCAATCCGTTCACACATTGGCAATAAGAAACGGTTAATACATGTTAATTGTTACATTTTATGGTTATAGGAAAAATAGTGATCTTGGTGAAAGATAAAAAAAAGCCAACATGGACTTTGCTGCCAATTATGTTTCCTCCAAGATGTTTTAGGTAAAAGACACATAGTATTTAGGAGACAGGGTTGGCAAACTGAGCGTACCTTATCCTCTCTCGTGCAGTCATACGCTCCCTCACTCATACACACAACCAGCAGATTTAAAAACACATAAAAGGTGCATCACAAGGCTGACTTTGTGTTGTCAGAAAAAAACCCACCCAACCATTTCATCACTGAAAACATACAGATGGGTGAATAAGGTGTTGTTCTACCATGAGCCTCGACAACTGAGCAATGCCACGATGCGAGTAAATTGTGTTGAGATTTAATTTTTTTCAGTCAAGCTGCCGTTTGAATGACCCTTCGAGCTCAACTTCAGTGCTGCATGACATAGATCCTCCCAGTCTCTTGAACTCTCCTGGAGGGATGGTGGAGAGCAACGTGTCACTCCCCAGTCTCCCAGAGGTTGAGATCTGGTAATTGTGAAGGCCATATGATTCACATCATTCAGTGACTCCTTGTGTGGCTGGAAGCCTTATTCAGGTTTTTCTTTTAATTTTCCACCTGTCTATACATATCTGTATAATAATAATAATAATAATAATAATAATAATATATCTTTAAAACTTTTGATATTTGCAGAAATTTCTTTTAGATATTCTTTTTCTGTCATTTTAATACGGTAAAAATTACATCTCGCATTCAGACTAAATGAAAACAAGACAGGACATTTGTTTTGGAACAGAGTAAAAAATGTGCACTGGAAAAAAACCCAAAACTCAACCTCTTACACCGGCTGACTGTGTGGAACCGCTTAAGTTAAATCTACAGTTGCAATCTACTTCAACACAGATTTAGATAATGAACCCAATCTCATTATATTACACTGTTAAACCAGAAAGAGACAGAGAGAACCATATGGTGAGAGAGGTTCGGGAATAGAATCAAAGAATGAAGGAAAGAAAAAGCTAAAGACATTTAGCTAAATATTGTAAATTACTCCTTTACTTAAGACATTTAGGAGATGAGAGGGATAAAAAGGACAACATTGCTGAAAACATTACTGAAAAATATCATTATAAGAATACATGATGGAAAGTAAACAGTGGGCCAGTTTAAGCTAATGTCTCCACTTTGAATTCAACCAAATGACTTGATTTCAGACCATATGTCATTATAAAACTTAAATATCATGCACAAGAGGAAAAGCAGACTGGGAGAAACAAGGCAAAAAAGGCAAAATAAGATGAATATAGACCATTACTGTACTTCTCATCACATCTGGCTCCTCATTAGTATCAGAGTCATAGTTTAATTCTCATTAACTGCAGCCACACTGAGGACGAGCAGATGTCTTATTTAAAGGAGGCTTTTATCACCTTTCAACACAGGAACAAGTCAGTGAAATGACCTTTAAAACTCAGCAGGTCCCACTGACACACTCACACATCACGAGGAAAAGAAAAGAAAAGCCACACATTCAGTTTCATATTCACCAAACACCAAAAATCCATAAATGTTAATTCAACGTGTGAACCCTTTCTTAACCCTTAATGCTCCTTCGCTGTTAGGTCTGCAGATACTGATAAGAGTTTACAGGCATGTTAGCGGCTCTGTGAGGCTGTACTTAAAGCTAAATAGTAACATCGGCATGCAAACATGCTCACAGTGACAATGTGCGGTGTGCTGATGTTAATTTAGGATAAGAATCCAAAAATATTTTTACATGAGGCCCATTAACTGGGAACCATGAATATCTGAACAAAACTGTGTCGGCCAATTCATCCAGAATACTTGAAAACTTTGACCTGCTGGTAGCACTAGAGGAAAAGTCAGGGGATAACCAAAGTTATTAGGTTTCATCCTCTGGGGACCGTGAATGTCTGTACCATTTTCCCATAATAATCCATCTAAAAGTGGTGGACTGACCAACCAACAGACCAACCATTGCCATCGCTATAGACAACAAAATCCCTCAAAGTTTATCCAGTAATGAAAAAGATTACCCATCATCCTACTTCATAAACAAACACCATTTTACTCAGCTCAGGACAGCTGCCACTAGATATGTTAACTGTGCATTAAATATTAATAAGACACAAATACAGAGAGCATGAAAAAATGATTACATCTGTCTAGTATATCAAAATAAGTAGAAAGTGAAGAGAATACGTCAAGGAGTATTTAGATCAGATTTCTTGAGCACGATCAACCTCCTCTCTAATGATCTCATGGATTTTTGTCACTTCAGATCCTAAGAGTCAACCAGTTTCATTTTTCATTTCATTTCAACCAGTAGAAGTTTGTTTGCTTCGTTGCTGACACCACATGGCAGCATTTCATCTCAGCAAGTGAAGCTGTGGTTTCGCTGACCCTTGTGTCTGAGTAACAAAGTAACAGGGAAGAGGTCAAGCTCCAGCTCTGTCCTCACATCATTGGCTTATAGTGGAGAGCAATTTTGGTGGAGTATCACTTTATACTTATTGGCAGGTACTAGAGGGACGTTTTCTCAATGACACAAGGGTCATGGAATCTGCTGGGTTTCACATTAGGCCAGCGCAGACATTAACAGATTGTCTGTCATCTTCATTGCTCATTAGGTGGTATTTTTTCCTGCAATTGGTGTCAAAGTCAATCTCATTTTGGAATCTTTAATCCTCAAGTGGCAGTTAAGGATAAACGGGGCAACCATTAACTGCCTGGTGCTTTCAGGAGAGCGCAGACACAGATAGACTCAGAACCTGACTTACAACGCCAAACTTTATACTTTGATTTAGAACTGTTTTGCTTTGGGCAAATACGCATGGCCTTCCCCGCGAATTCAAAAAACGTCTGCATCAGGAAGAGCCACTGAAACATGAATGACAGGCGAGGATGAGCACTGAGTTAAAAGCAGGCTTGAAGTGTGTGTCCCGTGGCTCAGTTTAATCACATCACCGGCCTCCAGAAAGGTTCTAAGAAAATATCTCCTGACTGTCCCTTGAGGGTGACAGATTTCAGACTCAGATGTTCTGTCTCTTTCAGTCTTCTACAGTAAGTGTGAAGTCAACCTATCAGTCTCTATCAAGGTAAAAACTCGAGGGCGGTTGAACTAACCTGCAGACACTGCTGAGGGCTGAACAAAGCATTCAAGTAAACCCGCAGTAAAGCACAGCACTCTTTGTAGTGAAGATGCAAATACAACATCATCTATCAAACTGCAAGTCTGTCATCAGTATCAGGTCTCTATCAAGGAAACTGAACATGATTTTAGCTTCTGAGACCAAACCTTGGAGGCACCCATTCTTCATATAAAATATTACTAAAATATCAAGTGCCAGCACAGATGCAGGGTGTATAAAGTACTGATCGCTTACGACTGGGAGTAAGTGCTGAGCTGTAAATCAATATAATGCTCATGAAGTCTCAGATATCACTGTATGGTGTTTGAAATGTTGCCTAAAACTGTCAACTTTAAATGAGCATACAAAAAAATCAACTTTCAACAAAATGTGCAATTTAAATAAAGCTAAAACATGAACATGAAATACAGGAAAAACGGAAAGATTATAAAATCCATGTGAAAAAAGCTTAACATCTGTATACATTTACTGTGTACCATTACGGCTACCTAAATACAGAGTGCAGTAAACTCTCCAGGGTGCTTAGTCATGCTGCAGCAGTATCAATAGCACCTGTGAAATAGGGAAGAGACAACAAGAGACAGACGGAGTCATTGTCCCTCTGAACACCATATTGCCATTCCCTTAAGAACAAACTATAATCAACTCTTCAAGGCTCTTTTGACAGGGTGAGGGTTTCACACCTGTTCTGCAACACAACGCTGCAGTTACGACAGCTGTCCCGAACATCCAGTTCTTTAAAAAGATGTTGTACTTGTGAGTTGCGGGACTACTGGAAGTGTTCCAAAGGAAGAATTTTAAAAGCCACAAGACTGTAAGTTCACTTGAAAAAGGTTTCTATACCACCTTCAGTAAGTGCATAGTACAACTGTCAGCTGAGCTTGGGAGCCTGAGTGCTTTCTGAGCCAATAATGGGAAGGACCTGAGATTGAAAACAGAGTGAACCTCTTTTTTCAATAAACACTTCACATATACAGTATATATATTAACACCTGCACCGCAGCAGTTTCTCTGATCGATCAGTGACTCCTAGCCATTACTGTGACATCTTCCCGATGAAAGGTTTTCTCATTACAAATCATTAATAATTAAATATACCATAAGTACACGGCACAATCTGTTTAACCTATAAAATACCACAGAGGGCTCTTCAGTTTTATAGTTATTTTTAAAATGTTGCATAACAACAGAATTAATTTAGTGAGCCACCATGATAAGACACAAATTACAGTCACCGTTTTAATTGAAGAGGCGTTTTCCATAAATAGAATCTGCCCCCTTTTTCAGGTTTTTTGAGTCTTTTATAGTATAAAATCCATTTGTGATTGTAGGGATGTTGTTAAAGCAGATTTCTGGAAGATTGTAGTAAACTCCACATTTACAGCTGATCTTAGTAGCTTCTTAGGTTTAGCTTCCAAATCATAATTCATAATCAGATTATAATTTATAATCAGACTGAGTTGCCATTTTGTTATATCTTGTTCATGTTGGCCATTTTTGGCTAGAGAGCAACCAGTACTGAGTAACTTTAGGCGTTTCATGTCAATCAAAGAAATATGCCGCTTTTTTTCTGTCTTTGGCAGAAAATAGATGAGATTAAGGACCCCCATTCTTAATCCCACCAATAAATGTCCGATTGGCTTGGTTATTATTCCATCCGGTGGAAATAGACGTCAATGAGCTCAACAGCTTACCTATTTTAATCACTGAAAAAGTCGAAGATGTGGGCAGTGATTCAGAGGTCTGGAACCAGGCTACAAAACTACAGCTCTGATGACAATTTCCACAAACACCTCGAACGACAGGCAAACAGCATCATCGGAAAATGTAATAAAACGAACGTCTATCCTGGCCTGTGTGTTCATGAAAGGGACTCACATTTTGGAAAAATCTATTTTGTTGTCCTCCACACGGGTGATAAAAAAATTATATCAGTTTGATCCTTGTGAAATAGGTACGGAACCGGTTAGCCTTCCAAACTTCACCCATACAGCTGATCTACTCATAGAATGAGCTGTGGCATTTGTTTAACAATGTACACAACCCCACACAATGTCATAAAAGCGTGTGAGTGTGTCCTTAAGTCCTTAATGTATCCATGTATTGGCCTGTTCATTTGAACATTAATTCCAGTAAAGTTAATCAAAATTAAAAAATTATAAAGATAAGAAATGAGAGAGGGGCGGACAGGAAGCACGACAGAAAGAGGAGCTACAGGAAGGACACAGAGAGTGTGCATGTCCTGAAAATATGCAAATGAGAGTGTGTGCCTGTGTCACACTGTGACAGAGAAGTCATGTGACAACCAGCTATATTTGGTGTCTATTACACACACGCACGCACACACACGCACGCACACACACACACACACACACCGTCTGTTCTCAGTACGAGAGATTCATATGCAGTGCAGAGTCAATGGCCTCATAATTCACCGTGGTCATTAGGAAGGAGGAAGGCACAGTCATTAGCCTGTGGCACACACACACACACACACACACACACACACACACACACTGACAAGCACACAGCAACATGTACAGACACAAACACTTCCACACTGTTTTGATAAGATCATAATATCAACTACTGACAATGTGGTGAATGTCTTTGCCAATAAATTACTTTCAGTTCAATTCCACCGAGAGAAGAACATGGAGAAGGAACAGGCACACACACGCACAAACACACACGCCATCAATCCATCTGCACAGTATTCAGGTCACAGGGTCAAGGACTAGCAGATATGGCATGACAGCCATCTCTCTCTCTCTCTCTCTCTCTGCTGTTCTGCTGGTCAAGGAATCACATACTGTACAGATGACATGAGAGCTTCTCTCCCTCTTTTCCGCTGCATGTCTCTCTAACACACGGACGCATGGTAGCCAGCAGTCCTCTCCCAACCCCTTTTAACCACTCACCACCCACCACTGACGCGCTTGCTGATACAAGAGCAGCACCATGAACTCGCTGTTAATGTGGAACTTCACAGATTTTATACATCACAGTCTGTTTACAGGCCTTGGGGAGTTGTGCTGCATATGTGAAAAAAGTTGTATCTAGCCTTTTCTGGCCCCCAGAGACACCTGCGTGATAAAGTGCCTCAGGTGAGTCGGTTGGGGCTGAAAATGAAAACAATCTGGGGGTGTGGAGTAAGAAAAAAGTGGGCTCTGTGATCCGCTCCTCATCTCCGGCTCGAGGTTAGCGGCTCGTGGCTACATTAGCCGCAACAAGCGTAAGACATTGCACAAGAATCTGTACTGTCGAGTGAATCTAGTCAAGTTGGATTGTGGGTACTGTAGGCACCAAGTTGAGACAAGGAAGGAGGAGGCGTGGAATAAAAAAGACGATATCTCTGGTTCTGCTGCATCAAGTTTGTCCCTTTTTCTATAGTATAGCCACAAACTAATGTATGTTACTGCATGATGACTTAACTTGGATAAGTGCATTCCCCAAAATGTTGAATATTAAAAGATGTGCCTTCTTTATCTTATCTTTTTTACCTTGACCTGAAAGTGTATCAGTTTGTGTTATGCAAAACATCTGCGTCCAGACGCACCATTCCCCAAATTTTGTCAAAATCCAGCAGTGATGTTGTGCAGATAAACCTGTGTGACGGATGAAGGAGCAAACTAATGAATAAACAGATTTCATCAGGGGGATCATAATGGCTCTCGGTGAATGCAGATTACACACACACACACACACACACACTCTGATGAGTAAAGGGAACTATAGAGGAGATGAAAAATGAGAGTATATCAGATAATGCGACACTGGATGCTCCCTCTCTCTTCATATCTCTTTCTCTTTGCCCTTTATTTGTCTCTCCTTCTCTCTCTCTTATCTCTTTCTGTTTATTGACCTCTCTCTATTTTTGCCTCTGTTCCCATCTGCTTCAATTTTCACCGAAAAACTCAGCAACACCCCCATGCTCAGCTTACACCTCCACACACACCTCCACACCTCCACACACACTGTTTCGGTCTGAATGAGATTTTTCCAGAGGATACAGTTGTGAACGAAAACACACAGAAAAAAGTGGATTTTGACCTTCGTAATGACGCTGAACAACAAGGACACACAATAAATGTAATTAGTTTGGAGTCCTCTGAAGAGCTGACTAATGAGGGGTCAAAATCGACGCTGTGTGCGTGCGTGTGTTTTTGTTTTTTTGTGACTCCAAACACACACTCACGCCATCTGTGCGTAATTACCTATTCAGTCAGCTTCATGTCTCTGAGCCAAAACATGAATGTTTGATGTTTCTGTCCATTCAGAGAGACACTTTTGGCTCGTTACAAGTGGCTGACAACACCACAGAAACAGCAGAATGGACTGAGAGATTGTTATCATGTAAACCATGACCTGCAGGTTCGAGTCCCACACATAACCAAGCAATGGCCACCAGCAGCCGTGTCTGCTGAGCGAGACGCTGCTCCCACATCTATGATTTCAACCAACAGAGGATAAGCTGTAAGCCAGCATGTTTAGGGGTCACTATGTTCGGGTTTGAGGGTTTTTTTTAAAAATGGGAGTTTATAACTGTTCCGGACTGCTAGTGTTCACTCGCATATGCGAATAAAAATTAGCGTGTGTGAACGTGAATATATTTGTGCTGACTGGTGAAAGTCTTCTTTCTTAGCTGATATACAGCATATACACTCAGTGGCCACTTTATTAGGTACACCCGTACAATCTAATGCAATTCAATACAACAGCTGTGCTATAAATTTTACCTTCACGAAGTTTATAATGTTCAGTTTTGTAGTGCTAAACATGTAATTGAATTTACACATTTCAGACAAAGTCGACAAAAACTGAACATTACAAACTTCATGAAAGTAGAATTTATAGCAGAACTGTTATTGAATTGCATTAGATTGTACAGGTGTACCTAATAAAGTGGCCACTGAGTGTATATACACATATATACATATGTGTATATATATATGTGTGTGTGTATATATATATATATATATATTGTATAGAGCAACAGACTCTGAAACAGCAGAAACCCAATGTTAAAGGACTCGGAACGGGATCAGGTCCCAAAAAACTTTGGGACATCCCAAGTTGAAACTCTACAAACTCTAATTCCACAATCATGCATTGTATTGGCTGTGTATTAGCCGATCTACTAGGTCCCAAGTGAAGGCGTCATAAACTATGTAAAAACAAATCATTGTAAAATGTAATCAGTTGCAATTATCAGTTAAGAAACACGTCAAAATTGGTTTAAATGTTGTGTTGCAGTTTATTTTTTCTCATAGTGGATTTCTCCATATAAACCAGACGAACTGTCCATCGGTTCACAGACCAGCAGCCTGTTTACCATCAGAGATTCAGATAACTGGGCCACTCGGTGCAGCTCAGAGCCCAGTCACAACCTAATTAGACTCTCTGGTACCAAAAACTCAGTTCAAATGCCAGATTCGCTCGACAGCAGATGGTCAAAACTGACAAAAACTGATCCACCGCTTTGTAACTAAAACTCTGGTCATTTTCGTGTTTTAGGGATCTTAGGCAGAGATAAAATGTTTAACGACTGGGTTTTGAAATACTTTTCTTATTTTACGCCGTAGAACAGCAAATGCGCACACAAGAACACACACACCAAACACCTTACTCACGCACACGTAAACAATGTATCAACAAAAATGAATATTTATGAGAATATTTCCTGATAATGAGCAAACCAGGGAGAAAATGGAAAACCAAAGTTGCGCAAAGAGAAGAAGAAACATCAGCAGGAGACTAAGAGAAGACAGATAAGTAACTCCACTTTCAATCATTTCCTTCTTTCCTCTCCTTTTCCTTCGCTCTATTTCCCTAACACAGTTTACAGTATGCGTATAGGGAACAGAGCATAACAGAAAGTAAACACTGATTTCGTAGCAAATTCCACTTTCCACTTTTCCATCTGGGGATTCAAATGAAAAACAGCAACATCCAGATTTGTTTTGACTACTGAGCCAATCAGTACAGAGCCTTTAATTGCTCAGGTGTGCTCTGCTCTGCTCTCCAGGGATGGCAAAGATTCAGTTGACATCCCTCTTCTGTGCCTATTGCCCTCCTCTCTCTGTGGATTCTCTCAAATCCCTGCTTCATTCCTCCTCCTCCACCAAATTAAAAATCTCTGCTCAGTCGTATCAGTCAAGAAGCAACATATAATTCTTATTACATGTTGCACAGCTGAGCTATATCTCCTCTCACCCTTTGTACTGGATTGTTTTGTTGTCTCAGAGCCTGGTTTTGTTGTTATACCGTAAATGTGTTTCTTCACTTTTTACATGTTTTTATTTATTGACATGAACCAATAACGACAAACTTGAAAAAGATGTTAAATATGTCCCTTTTTGACATCCAGCGTCTCCCCTGATATGTACTTTGTCTTCACACCCACTAAATTAAAGCTCAAAAATCAGCCATTCAGAGCGCTGTCATAGTTAGACACTTTACATGTCACTTTCAATTGTAAAAGCACAAGATACATGTCAAAACACTCCTCCAGAGCTGTGCTTTAGAGGCGGACTACTATTTAAACACCAGCAGATTAAACAAAATCAAACAGGGGCATGTTTGAAAAGTCGACCACCGCAGGCTCTCAACATCAGTCAAAGTCGAAATTAGTTTAAAAAAAAATTAAGTCAAATACTGTATTTACAGTTTATAATATACAGAATATATAATATATACTATATACAGTATATATACAGTATATTTAATCTATATCACGATACAGGAATGCCGATATTGGACGTTTCTGAAAAACATTCAAATACAACTTTTTTTAACGCCCAATAACGACGCTTTTAACGTTAATAGTTGCGGATTATTCTTCGGCTGATCGACTAATTGATTAATCGATTTATCATTTCAGCTCTACTACTTAGCTTCAACTCGCCATTAACAGAGCATACAACACATCCCGCGCTGATGACCGCTTCATTGTGAACAGTGCCCTGCGGAACCGGATGGTGAATGCCACTCAACTCCAGGCACGTTTAAGGGAGGTGAGAGGCACCCGAGTGTCACGTCAGACCATTCGAAACCGCTTACATCAGCATGGTCTGCGTGCTAGACGACCTGCAAGGGTACCTGACCACACCACCAGGCACAGGCGTCATCGTCTTGCATGGGCCAGGGAGCATTTGCGCTGGACGAGGAACCAGTGGGCCTCAGTGCTGTTCTCTGATGAAAGTCGATTCACA
>NTHP01000014.1:228286-240792 GCA_003416845.1 Oplegnathus fasciatus
GCAGCATGTGTTTGTGTAGGTTAAATGTCACCTCTTCCCATCTGCTTCAAAAGAATGACTCAGATGTTTCTTAGCTGTGAGTATTTCTTAAAAACTGCCTCCAAATGTCACATCTGGCGCGCAGAGAAACCAGACTTCATTTACATTTTTTCTTGTTTTTTTTCTCATTTTCTTCCTCTCTCTGCAGTCTCTCTACATGAATAAGTCAGTCACTGTTACGGGACTTGAGCCCCCTCCTGGATAAGATATGAGTCCATCCCAGGTAATCACCCGCAATCCGTCATCTTAATACCGAGCCCGGCAGAGACACACTGGGCCCCATTCTTTAAACAATTGGACATCTTTAAATTCAAAGCACTCGGTTGATGCTCTGACCTGAACTGAGTCTGAGACTATTCTTTAATGTTTTCAAGCTCTTTAAGGTGCCTCAGAAAGCCAGGATAATTTACCTGTGGAGTGATGTATACATAATATACACACATATCTTGTATTTATATTAAATTATACCAACAATCCACAGATTTGCTCACAAAAATACCAATTTACATTATTATGTATATAATTAATTAACTTTAATTAATAAATTTAGTTTACTTAAGGCATTACTTTTGTGTGGTTTATGCTTGGGCTAAGGAAGTTGGTATCTGTCATGTTCCCCGTACTATGTGCTTGCTACATTTTGTCACATTGCATCTTATTTGAAAACGCTGTAAGCGTGAGTTACTAGCTGAGGGGGAAAAATTCACTGTTCCATTAGTGGTCTCTGTTCGTAGGACATGAGGAGAACTGAAGGTAGCGAGGAGTTTTGTAGGTTACATCTCCAACTCGGCACAAGTTTGTAAGGAGTGCCAGCAGTGCCAGAAGATAGGAATATTTAAGATAATAGAAAAACCTTCAAAAATACATATAAGTAGTCTCATCATACAATCAATCAACCAGACATATAAAGTGAGGAACATATCAGCTGCACATGATTACAGCTTACTTTTAACTTGCTGGTAAATAAGCAAGTTCACAGGCAAAGACTATTTTCAACACTCCTTTTTATGTGGATATAAAGCTTCTGACCAACAGGGTGGACAATCTACGTACTCGATTCTCCTTGTGGCGAGCAGAGTATTTGAGATTTTGATTTTGCTCACACAATTAACCTTCTGATGGCCACCTAGATATGGGCGTTCAGAAAACTTACACAGATGATTTTTCCAACAGTGACTTGTTATCTTGTTCTTCAGCCTTTTTCCTGCTTCACACGAAATGTGTTGTAAACCTCCGGAGCTGTGTGTGAGTGAAAGCATCCAAGACGATCACAGAAATTCACCACCGAATCTTTGCCGGGGTTTAGAGGCTAATCAGGATGGACACCTGCGCTCTGCTCTGCCTCATTTGGCGATGGTAAGTGTTGTGGTGGGCCATCTCGTGTAATCAGCCCTTTCCCCCAACCTGACACAGTTAAATGATGGAGGCTGTTGCCCTCTGACACCCTCGATGAGGGCAAGTTGTCGGGGGTGGCCATCTTCACTGAGGGCAACAGCCGAGAGCTGACTTCAGCCGTGATTCAACGCCTGTGTGTGTACTGTATGTCTTACTGTGTGTGTGCGTTTCAGAAGGAGTGCATGTGCATGTTTTGTGTGTGAGTATACATCAAGACAGATGTGTGTGTGTGTGACTCATATGTCTATCTACAGAACTCCATGCAGATGTGAGTTCAGGTGTAACAAGGATAGTAATTGCTGGAACACACACACACACACACACACTAAAACTCCAACATATAATAATTTTCTCCCCTCTCCACTTCGGGTCCCAGCGCAGCATTAAAGGAAAATTCCAGTTTATTTCAACCTTGCGTACGAGCCGCAACCGGAGTCTCTATCATCCAGTGGTAACGTTAATTGTCATATTATTCTTCGAATTCGGAAACATGCAGACACCAACCATTTTATCTTGTTTGCTACTATTTCTCGCTAAATGGAAAGCTATCCAAATCAGCCAGGTTGAAATAAACCAGAATTATGTTTTAACATGAGCTCCTTGAAGTGAAAAACCTTCAATAATGTGACAGACCACTTATGCATGAGTGAAGAATGTTTAATGTGTTCACAGGACTGCCAACAATTGTTAAGATACCACGCAGACATGGTCTGGAGTGAAACCGTCGTTGCGAATTTCCGCTCATTCCATTTTTGCGCAGGCATCATGATTCAAATGACCAGTACAGCACTTTGTGAAAGGTTTACGCCAAGTTTCACGTCATGCAGGACGAAGCCAAAAAACAGGATTGATATCTCGCTGCTACTTGTTGGCTGTTCGATCTGTTACGCTTTATCTCCCAGATTCCCATATGGTACATTTGATCTCAGAAGAAGCCACTTAAAAGAAAATGTGCAGCTTGGGTTGAACCCACAGTCAGTCAATTATATAATCCAATAATACATCTAAGAAGAACAGAGTATTGTATGAAACTTGTAAGCCCATAAATCAGAGTCACCTGCCACTTTTCAAAACTCCAAAAGCTCCCGAGCTTCTTTTTAAACCAGGCGTCATGGAGAAATTGAAAAAACAACCCTGAATAAATGGGTAACAAAACAAATTTGGATGCTTCCTTAGATAGCACACTGAATGGTCTGGGCATTTTGTGAATCATATGCTAAGGCCTGCACTGACCCAATTTAACATCAGTGGGAGTTTTTGGAGCAATTTGTCAGACAGCGCTCTCCACCACCGTCATCAAAACACCAAATGATGGAATATCTTTTAGAAAAATGGTGTTTCATCCTGTTATTAAGAGTTCAAGAGAGCATCTATGTCAAGGAGCATTGAAGTTCATCTGCATATAATGACACATAATTCTGTAACTGCATTGCCTTTATTTTTTCCTCAGATTTATTCAGAAACTGATTTTGGTGGTCAGCTCTAATTTGACAACATTTCCGGAGCACCGCCATGTTTTTACAGTTCAGAAGCAAAGACAGAGCTGTGAATCACACGTTACACGGTTTGCTTGATATGACGTCTGTCTCAAGGTAACAAATATTGAGCTTTAATACAGAGTAAAAATACAGCAAAGTATCCCAACAACAACAAAGTCACACACACACACAGTCTCCTGGTTCAACATGATATACATGAGCAGACAGCAGCTGCCCATCGGGCCAAACATGACTACACACATACACTAACTCACACAACACCCATGTGTTCACCTACGCTTGTTTCAATCAAATCCACTGGGAATACTGTGTGTGCACATGCAAACACACAAACACACACATGTTTGTATGTCTATGCTTGTGAGGACCCTCATTGACATAATGCATTCCCTAGCCCCTTACCTTAACGTTAACCATCGCAACTAAATGCCTAACCCCAGCTTTTACCCTAACCCTAACCTAAACCTAATTCTAACCTGAACCTTAAAACTAAGTCTGAACCCTCAAACAAGGTCTGTCTCAAAGTGAGGACCGGCCAAAATGTCCTCACTTTCCAAAAGTATCCTCACTCACCAAGAAAACTCAAATTGGTCCTCACAAAGATAGACGTACAACTGCACTCTCTCACACACACACACACACAGAAAAGGCAGTGGCACACATGACCCGTACAGCTGCCTGCCAGGCTTTCCACAAAAATATCTACACAATCGGGCAGGTGTTCACACACACACACACACACACACACACACACACACACGTAGCCACATGCTGCAGGTGGCTCGTATGCTTTGAAAGATCACCTTGAGCGGTCAAACTGCAACACCTCATCACAGGTTGCATGTTTTTAAGGTTTGCGTGACTATTCACTTTCACATTGTTTTATTTGAATATCTATAAGATACCTGATGAGGTAGTTATTCAATAATCCATCAGAAAAAAGCAAAGATTAGGACCCCCACCCAGATTGGGAACCACTGGTCTAAAAATATCAAAAATAAGGACAAGTGCCCATCAGAGGTTCCCAGAGTACAAAGGTATTCAGTTTACAGTGAAAAGATACATAGAAAAGCAGCAAATATTGGTGATTTTACTTGACAAATGATTTAAATTACTATCAAGATTGACACTGAATAATTTTCCTTCGATCAATGTATTGATTTACGGGCTAATGCTTCAGCACTGGTATCGACAGGCTGCGGTGACGGTGACTGAACATCTGACAGACGGAGTGAGACAGAGCAGCTGTAGCGACACTGAGCTGTGACTGGAACAAAGCTGAATCCTCACAACATCTAAAACAGCTGAAAAGGTCTAACAGCCTTTTTGTATGTTTAGACTGGATTACTTATAAATGATGTAAAGCATTTCATCCTTTCGGTGTGGATTGCTATAGCAACGGTGGCGATATCATCATTCCTGACTACAAAGCCTTTGATTTAGAGGAACGGCTGAAAATGTGCCGTCACTGAACTGGAAGTCTGGGCTGTCGAAGTTTCCCAACTATTTATGTGCTGAGACCACAAAATCTCACATAAATCCTTTTCAACAATGGTGGGCTAAAAGAAAAATCGAGGCTTACAGCAGAAATATCCTCTGTCCTCTGTGTGAGCTAAGGGTCCTAAAAGACTTATACCAAGTGAAAACATATGCCAGCATAGCGAGATCATTTTAACCCGCTTCCAATGCAAATCAAATTTCCTAGAAGCTAGTGTTTGTTTTCTGGATTCTAGTGTGGCAGTCTGCCTTGGTCTTGGTTCTAGAAAATTCTTGAAAATGTTGATTTTATTTCTGAAACAAGCTCAGTTCCGTGTATTATGTACCTGCAGAAACTCATGTTCCTCTTACCTTATGATGACATACATGACCAGGAAGTTTCCCACCAGGCCGATGACACAGACAATCATGTAGACGACCACGATGGTGACCTTCACCCCCGTTGGCAGTAGGGCGTCGGTCTCGTTGTAGGCACTGCTGAAGTTGTCCGGGAAGAGCGTGTCGTTGTAGAGCTGCAGGTGACCCAGCTCGGCCAGCAGGAAGTCGTCCGGGAACTCCATCTCTGACCGAGAGCGAAGGGAGGGAGTTTTACACCCAACTGAAAAGAGGAGGAAGCGTGGTTAGACAAGGGAGTCAACACGTCGTAATTGAAAATGTTGTGTAATATGATGAAGCTACTGTAAACAATGAGCCCAAACTGACTATGGATGTCACTTTTTCTTGTAAATTTGAACATTTGAACGTGGGTACAAATTGAAGAGCAAATTAACACCCCCTGAAAAATCTTGTCTCCCTGTCGATGATTGGCTCGTTGGTCTGTGGTACCCCCGATCTAATCACTTTCTTTTCTGCCTCCTTCAAAAATACACCATTAATCAGACAACCAGCGTATTTTTGAAGACAAGAATGAGGCTGAAATCTTGTTTTTGCTGAGCTACCACTTAGTGAAATCCTTCCAAGCAACCGCAAAAACACATCTGAGGAGTTAGCTGTTAGTCTATCACACAAGCAAGGAAGTGGAGGCACAGTTTAACATTAAGCTACGTGGGTTGTATTTAAATTTCACATATTCAAACTTTCAAATCCAAGTGGAAGTGGTAACAACTTTAACTTGTACCGCACACTGTTGGTATTGTTAGTGCACATGTTTCTCAAAAAGAAGGTTAAGGTTATAGAAAGATCCTCTTCATGGTTTAGAGAAGCATTAACAGTAGAAGACATGATGCATATTCTGATTTTCGGTGTGAAAGTCATTCTTTGTACACCAAGTCCAACCCCCCGACCCTCCGCCAAGACTTTTTATGGCAGTATTATAATGTCACACTGCTTCCTGCTGAATGTAAACAAAGGTTGCTTTAAGCAGTGGTAAGGTAGATAAGTAAAGCAGGATGAACAGATGGTAAAAAGGGAGAGGAGGGGGTAGGGTGAGTAAAGGAAAGAAGAGAGGGTGAGGTAAAGGAATAAACAGTGGAGGGGGAGGGAAGGAAGAAAGAGGTGATGAAGGGAAGCACAAAAAGAGGAGGGTCAAAGGACAGAAAGAGAGTGAGGAAGAAAGAAGCTCCAGGAGCAAGGAAATAGGGGAAAAGAGGAGAGAAAGGTGAGAAAGCTGAGTGGATGGGGAGAAGGGGAAGGAAGAAAAGATGTTGGGAGATGGAAGAAACTAAAGGGAAGAGAACTGTAGCAAGAAATGAGGAGAGGAATTGACAGCATCAAATTTACTATTTATGCACTGCCACGTGAGGAATATATTAATGCCAAGATGTGTGAGAGAGAGAGAGACCGAGGGAAAGAACAAGGGACAGCGAGAGGGGGAGATGACTGTTTTATGAATATTTATGAGCGTTAATGCAGCGAAAAGAGAGAGAAAACAGTGATCATATACTTTGCTTTTTATCAGCAATAATTCTAAAGCAGAACACAAAACAAACACTTTCAGCCACCAACAAAAAAACTGTTCATGCATTTAAAGGGCAGGGCTTTTCTTATTGTCCATGACCAAAACCAACAATAGAGTGGTCTGTCTCTCAATACTGTCTGACTTCTGACCTATGTGTCCCTCAGTCACATGCCCACTGGTTCCTAGTGAAGATTAAAATAGTAAAAAAAAAACAGGTCACAAATACATTAAAAAAAAAACGCTCAGTAATTTCTAAAACATCTGGGCATCACAGTTTTTAGCAAATATTACTCAATTAATGTATTTGTTGGGGACTATTTTCAGCAATGGATTAATACACATTGTTAGCTTGAAAACCAGACTGAATTGTGATTGTTTCACTTTATTCATCCAGCCTGACGTGTTCACTAAAGATGGGGTTTGATAGCTTTTTATCAAATTCAAACCCGGCATCGAATCCACTTATCAAATCTGAATCCTTTCGAATCCCTTATCGAATCTTATTCGGTCTACCTTTCAACATCTGCAAAAACCTACAACTCAAAGATGTCTCATCACCATTTGTTGATGGCAGCCTAATGAATCTTGAACCAGAGAATAGCCAGAATTTTCATTTTAGCCATCAGGGAATTAACATTTTTTAGCTTTAATCTGCCACTGGTGATGTCTGTCATTTCAACCAAAAATAAGAAGCATGCTATCTATGTTTGCCATTCCATTGCTTATTGCTTTTGCTAATCCAAAAAAGTGAGGGAGATATAAGGTTTGATAACCTACTAAACTCTAATTGGTTGACTGTTTCTCTGACTGGAGAAACATCCATCACTGGGCACAACACCAGGTCTATTTGAATTGCTGAACAAATCTAAGATGTGGGCGGCGATTCAGAGGTCTGGAACCAGGCTAACATATTTGGTATGCTGGTCACCAAGCCGGTGTAGTGCATCTCTTCTTTTCGAAGATAACCGCCAGTACGCACCGAGGCAGTTTGCAGTGTGCAAGTGTAAAAGCAGATAACCAACCTCCACGTCTGTAGTGTGCTGGAAAATGGAGGATTGCTCACTCCCGGTTGGGACTGAGTTCCTGCCCCTAAATCAAGGAGTTGAAGCATCTTGGGGTCTTGTTCACGAGTGAGTATGAGACAGAGCATGAGATCGACAAGTGGACTGGTGCGGCGTCAGAAGTGGCACGGATGTTGTACTGGACTGTCGTAGTGAAGAGGGAGCTAAGCCTGAAGGTGAAGCTCTCGATGTACTGGTCAATCCACTTTCCAACTCTCATCAATGATCATGAGCTTTGGATAGTGGCTGAAAGAGTAAGATCACGCATACAAGCAGCTGAAACGGGAGGAGACCCCAGGGCACACCCAGATCACGCTAGAGGGATTATATTCCATCTGGTGTGGGTGCACCTTGGTACCCCCCATGGAGAGTTGGAGGACGTGGAAGAACTCCACCTTGTCTAGCCTGCTTCCACTGGGATGCTGACCTGGATAAGCGTCAGGAAAATAGATGGATGGATGGAGGTTGGTGTAGACTGACTCAAAATGAACTATAGTGCCCACGTTCTTCATAATTAAGGGACATGCTTGTTTATGTGTTTTGGGACAACAGTTGAGGTCCATGGCACTGATATAAACACAAGCTATATCAAGCTTTGGCTGCACAGGCAATACTCTGTTTCTTTGCAACACCCCTTCATGTGAGCTGCAGCAGCAACACGTCAAAATGCTGCCTTCAACCAAACTCCCTCCCTCTCTGTCTGCCTGATCATGAATATTCATCAAATCAAAACAGCAAAGTAACTCTGCTGTGCTGCTGAATTTCCCCGGGGTTACTGCCAGGCTCAATACACATGGGTTATATATGCTCTAATATCTCTCTCTTTCTTCCCTCTTCCTTCCACCCCCTCCCTCATCTCCCCCTCCCTCTCTGTTGACATCTCTTTTTCCTGTCCTCCCTCCCTTCTCACATCCACCGTCCTCATCTAGACACAGTGCGTTTTGATTTCCAGGTTCGATCTCTGCCGCAGAAACAGTGTGTGTGCGTGTGCGCGTTGCTGTGTGTCTTTTGGCTGCCTAAGCTTTGACGAATAAGCAGTTAAACTTAGAGCGTGAAGTGTGTGTCCATGTAAGGCTGCAGTGCCACTCTGGGTGGGCCACTGTACCATTTCTAATACGTGTGAGAGGACAAAGAAGCACTAATGAGACTGATGTTTTTATTACTGTTACTGGATGCAACAGTGCAAGGTGCACGTAGGAAAAGCTACAGCAACTGGTTTTTACACGTCAAATGTTGTGTTTACTGTGTGTATCTAGGTTATGGAGTTATGATCCCTAAAGTACAGAGATTTCAGTAATTACGTGTCCCCACAAATGTCAAGTTTTAAGCAAATTTACTGAAAAGTCTGCAGAATAAAACGTGGACCAGCACAGCAATGTGAATGCACGCAAGAGGACACAACAAGATGACATAATTAATCGAGCAGCAGAATGATTCATTGTGGCATTTCGTTACTGTTTCCAGCCTCAAATGGCATTTGTGTTATTTTAATGAATGAATTTGTCTAACGACTTCACACTGGCTCAGGCAAAAGTTGAACAAGGCTGCGTTTTTTCACACATGGCTAAAGTTGATCTTAAATTTAGCCCTGCCCAGTTGCTGTAATACTTTACTATATAAGACACGTAGTGGGCATTCAGACAGGAAAACAGCCCTGCATGCGCTAAAACAACGCAAAATGGCTGCGTTGGTGAGGGCGTGTTATTTCAGTAGCAGTGAGACAATGAAATATGATCCAGGAAGTCCAGTTTTGAGTAACTGATCCATGATTTTGAAGCTGCACAGACGCTTATAATTTTATGAGACGGGATTTTACAACCCTGGAAAATAATCATGGCGGCAATTTCATCTTTCATCACTATGACTGCGAGGTAAACAGTAGGAATACCCGTTCATCATGCAAAGTAGCCAACCAGGAATGTGTGCGCTTGCATGTAAAATTTTCAAACAGGTCATTGGAGTTTGAATATTACATTTTTTTTTCCCACTTTCAAATTCTAATTTTGAATAAAAAAGTGACAGCCCTACTGCATGAGTGGCCACCACAGCGCCTTGTCGGATGACGTCACACTGTGCTCCGGGAAAACCTTCACACATGGCCAGAGTTTATCTGAATGTGGCCATAGACCCTCAATGTGGAAGAATTCCCACAAAGATGTCATTAGGAAAATAAAAACAGCAAATATCTTGTGAAAATCCTCAGTGAAGGATCGTCAGGATGGAATGATTGTTACAAGCGAACAATCCTTTGTGCTGGATACCTGCAGGCCCAAAAAGCACCTCCTCAGAGGAAACACATAATACAAACAGTTGTTAATAAATCCATACAGTTCAGGTAAACTATGGGGGAAGATGTAGCCTCTGCTTATTTTCAACCCTTCAGCTTGTTCACGGATGTCCAAATGATTACAGTTAGATAAAAAGACACAATCCTGGTTTCTGGTTTGTCTCTGGTGCAGCACAACATAGCTGGACAACACTGACAACAAACGTCCTACACCGATTCTGTTTCCGCCGTGGTAAAGAGCAACCCGTTCTGCACTAAAGCCAACACTGCACGTTGCACAGATTGGCTTCTTGCCATGCTGGTTAGCTGCTTCACTCCTCATGTAATGACTTTGCTCTAAGTCTGCAAAAATAAAAGAGTGAAAGAAAGGGGAAACGGCTGTGAGGTACAAGATGCCAGTCAAGTTTGCTTTGACAGACTATCACGTCTGTTTCCCATGCGAGAGGAATACTAGCCGCCGAGAGAGAGAACACATACAGTAGGCAGTGAAAGACGCCAGGATGATTAGCCAGCTATGTCAGCAAACTTTCTCCCCTTTGGGGTTGAGGTGAGCAGGTTACTTCCTTTTAAAGGTCTGCGACCGCAGGCTGACATAAGCGTTTACTGAAGACACACGTACACCTAGGAGACAGATACACAGCAGTGCATCATGCTTTTTATGGAATTTTGTTCAAATACAGTTTAACCCTTTGAAGTCTGCAATAGAAATGGTCCGCCAGTGCCTACATTGGTGTTTTTGCTTATTGTGATGTCATTTCTTGGAGTGTCGTCACATGCTTCGTATCCCTAAAATCTGTACAACCTAAGCTAAAAGGTTATGTAAGTCAATAAACCATAATAATTGATAAAAGTATTGAAATTGTGTCATAAATAAGAAAAAATACAAAAATCAGAAATTGGTTTTTTCATAAAATTTTACTAAGTAAGCATACAAAACATATTGATCCAAAACAATTCTCAATGTAGAAACATGAACAAAATATTTCTTAACACTCCGTAAGTTATTTGAACTGTGTACATTTGTTAGTTTTTGAAATGTGCTCATTTTTATGAGCAGAGTGCAAAGGCGTATTGATAATTTCATCTGCAAGAGAAATATTTCCCCAGTGCCTACATCGGTATCTTTGCTTATATAAGTAATTAACTAACACACTAATTAACTAACTAACTAGCCAGCCCACTCGCACCCAAAAGGCGTACAAATAATACGGGTTTACAATGTGAAAAGACGTGCAATGTGAACGCCAAAGTCAAATTTTGCNNTGCATATCATACGACCATCATGTAAGCCCCCGTTACGCTGATGTAATATAAGTAGCGACAAAGTCGCTGTTGGAGGTGACTGGGATGGATGGATGGGTCAAACAAACACAGGACTTTCACCTAGGAAACCGCAGTTCGTTTCCCGTGTGAAACAAAAAGTTAACATTATGTTTATCGTTGTTACGTACGTAAGTTATATAAAGTACGTAACTTACTTAATTAATGTTACGTACGATAGACTACTGACGTCAGTTACGCTAGTTTACTGACGTAAGTTACGTTATTTACACCCAAACCATGATGTTTTCCCAAACCTAACCAAGTTGTTTTCGTGCCTAAACCTAACCGCGTGGTATTGGCGTATCACCTGCATGCAAAAGTTGACTTTGGCGTATGCACTGCACGCTATTTTAAGTGTAAAAGTCGTGTTATTTGTACGCATATTGGCAAGACCGGGTTGAACTAGCATACACTATACACTAACTAACGAGCTAACTAACTACTGACTCAGTCCTGCTTCTCTCAGTCTCTCTCTGACACGAACTATCGATCTGTTTCTCTGCTCCGCGCCACCGTGCGTTTTCACTGCGCCGCACGTAACGTAATGACATCATCAACTTGCGACACCAGCGTACAACGTGATGACGCGAAAGACGGAAGCCTTAGCTTTCAGCTGCAAAAAAAATGAATGCTCTAGCTATTATGGTTTTTATTTTAGATCAATTTTAAAAAAAAAAAGTATGCAAACAACGACCAATCCCGCGGCTGTTTTCAAAGGGTTAATGAGGATACGATGGATTCACTGACTAATGTCACAGATCTCTCTTTCTTGTCTGTTTTTTTCTAGCTGCGCGTTAGCGGATCAACAGGTCTGTCCCATGAGTCATAACAGAAAACTCAAAAACAGAGCCAGGTTTCCCTCCTGGTGACTGCAAGGTCACTGTGAGCTGCATGTTGTTTTTAACCATGAGCCTCGATGGGAATCGGTTTAAGTACGACCACATCCTGTATATTCCTTCTATCTTCGCCGCTCTCTCTTAGCTAATCAGTTGACTGCACTATTGTTAGGATCTTTGTCAACAAATATCTTTTGTACATGACTAGTTACTGTGTTTATGGTCTTTTTTTTATGTGAGATTAGTTACAAGTCATTAGTCATTTCTGGAAAATGTCAGATCTTTGGCATAGCAGCACTATTCACAAATATGCTTTCATCTTTAATAAGCATGAAGAGATCATTCTGCACGACTGCACTCATACCGGAGGCTTTGTCCAAACAGTTGAACAACACTTTGTTAAAAGGTCAACTTTTGAGCCAACACGGACAATAAGGATGCTTTCACACCTGTAGTTCGGTGGACTCGGTGCAATTCGGGGGTGAAGTTGCAACACTGTTGCACTTTTCATTTGGTTCGGTTAGCGTTCACACTGTGCTTTGATACCACCAAACCAAACCAACCGGACTGTCCGACAAAACGCTCCAGGGTTCGATTAAAACGGACCAAACAGCTTAGGTAAGTCTTAGAGGTGCACAGGAGAACGGAAAGTTTGAATATCCACAGGTTCGT
>NTHP01000014.1:243560-256403 GCA_003416845.1 Oplegnathus fasciatus
GTTTTTTTTTTTTGTCTTTTAAAAATATGACTTTAAAAGATGGAGACATTTTGCTGCGTACTACGTAGGTACTGTACTACGCTTTGAATAAAAACGTGAATTCCTTTGCCTCATCTCACTGGCCCATAAATAAAGTGTTAATTGGCAGACAAGGCTGTGTGCTTTGATAAGTCATTTTTTAGTGTGTTCTGAATATTCACTACACAAGGATAAGAATATCGGTGTAAAATATAGAATATAACAAAGTGGCGTCCAGGGGCCCGTTACGCCAAATGTGCAACCTCCTGCAATTTGCAACGTGAGATTATTTCCTCTCGCATTAATGCTGAAACATTTCACTACTCAAAGCAATCATCATACGTCCAACCCGCGCTTTAGCATGCAAAAGCCCTGTAAGTCTCGCAAACCTGTCTCCAGCAAGTGAGTGACGGTTACAGTATTTGTGAAACGTGAAGATGGCAGCATTTCAGGTCTGCGTTTAAGCAATGATCGCAAATCGGTTTCATGAAACGGGCCCCGTCTTCAGAAATACACGCCCATGACAGCAAACTCCACGAGGAAACTGTCGAAGCCCTGGATCGAAAAGCAAATCAAGCACAACCAGGTACAGATCATAGTGAGAAACGTTACTGAACTCTTGAGAATAGAAGCAGAGAGGTTTTGTAGAAGCTGTGCTGCAGTAACACAGAGAAAAAGATGACACTGATTATATTGTGAGTATTTACTCCACTGTGCAGCCTGAAACAAACAAATTAGTCTTATTGCAACAAGCAGAGTAATGACTGATTATTACCAATTATTACCTTTTCTGAGTTATCTCCCCAACACCCAAATACAATAATAAGGCAGCAGAAATAAAGACACAATCTGTGAACCAAAGGATGTTCCATGCTCAGACCAAAACTCAGATCAAAGGATTGAAACCTGCTCGCACAGTTAGTTATATCCTACATTTCCCATAATGCCTGCTGCAGAGATTGTGCCTTGACGTGTTGCATCCAGCTGTATGTCTGACAAGATGGTGATAGCAAGAGCAAGACAACTTTTCTTTAAAAAAAAACAGCCTCTCTTCTCACTTCAAACACAGACCGTCTTTTTTGTTACGTTTTGTGATAGAAATTGTGGACTGTGAATAAAATGTTCAATCCCCAACCGGATGGCTGAACCTGACCTTCGAGACCCCCTTGAAAACAAGACGATACATCTCAAGGGTTTTATCCTGATGTAACAAATTTGACAACACCCTCAGAAACTGAACCAGAATTTGACCAGCTATTAGAGAATGTGGCAGACGCTTGTCAGGGGGTGCAGTTTGACGCAGTAGCTGGGTAGTGTATGAAATGTAGGCTCTTGAAAGTGAAAGTATTGAAATGGACCACGGATGGTTAAAACATAATGCATGCATTTCACGTCACGTTCGAGGGACGCGCAAAATGGTTCTGAGGGCCGCCATTTGCCCGCGGGTCGCACTTTGAGAAACTATGTGTTAGAGGTTAGTTACAAACTGGGAGATAAGGTTGGTGAAGAAATGTTGGATCATTGAACACTGCTGGTAAACCTGCAAAAAGTTTTTTTTTTTCTGATTCTAAGGGCCTGACACCAAAACATGAGATCATCTTTCTATCCCAGAAGGAAATTTCGGTTGTCATGGCAGCCACACACACACACACACACTCGCACACAACTGTCATTTATTGTACCAAAGGAAAACGAAAAAAAAAAGAAAAAGAACCAAACAAGAAAATGGACCCAGGATGAGGTCAGCACTGGTTAAAACACTGTCACAGTGATTTAAAGTAGACTTATCCTGTGGTAAGTCATATGTTGTTTTTGTGACCTGAGCTGATCCGATCAGCCAAATTGCTGGTAATGAGCTATTGTGTGTGTGTGTGTGTGTTGAGGGAGTCTTAAATTAGTGAATTTCTGGCTGTAACTGTGTCAGTTTGATGCCTGGTCAAGCAGTAATGTCAGGACTCCTCAGGTCTCTGTGCTGGGTTCACTTTCTGGCTTCAGATTAATTCCTTTGAGTCCTTCCGCTCACAAAAACAACCTGGTTCTGGCTGAGACAAATTACATACAACACAACAACAGTTTTCCAACATTTCTGGGGAATCACCTTGGTTTCCAGACAGAAGTTGGTGCAGCAGAACACAGTAAGTTGGACAGTATGTTGGATAAGTTTTAGGTTTTGATATTAAAGACAAAAACTAACTGTACATGTAGGTACCTGTGCTGGATGTAATAAGTCATTGCTGTAGATGATGATCATGTTTATTGGGGAACATTTCAAGGCTCCTTTCACATCTAACCTGTTTGATGTGATTCATGAGCCCTGGTGCATTTGCCTGTTTGATTCAGTTCATTTAAGCAGGTTAAAAAGCTGCTGACTGAACTCTGCTGTGGACTTAACAACATAGCAGTGGTTTTGCATATTTAAGCCAAATAAGTGCTCTCAGCTTAAATCAATGTCAGTCATTTGGCAAAGCATGCAGCCATATCTCAGCTTTTGCCGAATTGTTAAAATTTTCACAATGAAGTACTCAGGTGATACACCCACCTTAAAACCCAGTGCTTCGCCCGCCAAAGCACACTGATACTGGTCCTTTAACAACTAGATAGAGACCCCCTGAGAAGGAGTGTCTTAAACCCTGTTTGCACTTGGCTTTAAAATGCGTCTCAGGCGATCAGATCACAAGTGGACAGCGCTAAATAAATAAAGTGTAAACAACCACCAAGACGCATTGTGATCCGATCGCTCAAACCACTTCCCGAGGTGGTCTGGGACGCATTTGACCGCATATCTTTTGTAGTGTAAACGCTAACGCGTCCTGATGCGTCCCCGACAAGGACATAACAGGAAAATACGTCATCAATGCAGGGCGTGGTGGTTGTTTTCTTTTGTCCTGCCAATCTCAACAGCCCGTGCATGTATATTACTCCTGGAAACATTTTGTTTTCTTAGCTAGACCGTGCGAAACAAATCTGGCGCTTGTCTGGCGACAGACTGACGTAACGACTGTGCGCAGGGCCCTTTGACCTTCTAGTAGAAGTGACGTAGGCAGTAATGAAATCACAAGTGGTCAGCTGGACACCTGGGAGACGCATGATAGGACGCATGATAGGACAAATATATTACATCAATGTTGCATTGGAACCCTGGTCCACTTTTAACTCACTCCAGTGACCGGCTGGTTCTTCAGGTACCTTGAAGGTACCGACACGCATTTTTAAAACCAAGTGTAAACAGGGTTTTAGACTGCTTGCAAGTGAACTCTGGTATATAGTATATATGTCATTTCAACATGATTAACACATTTACTTGATCCATCTGTGAATAATGACACATGTCAAGGTGATATATAATCATACAGTATATAATTATGAAAAGACGATTTGGTAACCAAGGATTTTTCTGATGCATCAGAAAGTGAAAAGGGGCTAAATGAGAAGTGTGAGGTGTTTTGTACTCCGTGTATGTTGAAGATTTATCCACAGAGTAACTTTTTAAATAGTTTTTTTAAGTATACTTTACTTGGGCAATGACTCAGGTATTTTGGGTGTTGTGAAGTTGAACTTGATATACTAATAGATCGTAAATATTGTGATATGAATGTGAAGTGAATCAAAATTTCATGCAGGGTATACGCAATAGAGTTTGTCAAGCCCACTTTTCCCATTATGGAGAAGTTGAGGTGGAAAAGGCTTAACATTCAACATCACACATTTATTGCAGCTCTGCAGTTTTGTTTTTTTTCACCAGTGTCTGAACTGCAAACTGCCTGGAGTCTTCCATTCAAACATGTGCTCTGTCTAACGAGCATTAACGCCCTGCAGGTGCAGCTGTCCAGGACACATGTCAACAGGTGAGACGTAATGCGCAATCACAGGGAGTCATGAAAACATTCCTCACGCTGGCAGAGATTACTCAACAATCAACAGTGGACACAGACACACTTAGAGTTTTGTCTCCAGGTAACGACACAAAAAAAAATCTTGATTGGCTGTTCTGAAGTAGAAACAGACATCCACAAAATAAAAAAATGTATTTCTTCATTTATAATAGAATTTGTTCATAAAAGACACCAGAAAGTAGTGAGATGGTGGAAAAAGTTGAATACTCCTTTTTCAAAGGAAACAATACGAAATAAAATGGGCACAGATGTTAAAATAGTTACCCCCTAACAACAAAAACTAACCCCTAAATGAAAAAAAGGTTACAAAAAGGAGGAAAAATCTAGAGCCATCAATCAAGTGAATTGATATTTGTAGTTTGTTGAAATCAATTCATGCACCAACGTGTCCACATTTCCTCAGAAGGCATCGAAAGCAGCAAATTCCACATTAAATACACGAACCAAATATTTTGCAAAAGCTGTTTCTCGACACTGACCTATGTTTTGTTAGACAAATATGATAAAACTATTACGTTACAGTTTTGTTGGAGAGCGAATTAATGTGCATGATGGCAGTGTGCTGCACCAAGCACTTTACCTACCTAACTCATTGAACTCTTCTGATCTGTGGGTGACGTGAGAGGCAGGGAACTGGCTGAGCAACACTCATTGCACTTATTTAACAAACACAAATCTGTTCACTCCCAACTGAATATGGCAGACGTTTCAGCACGATCATGAAATAAGTGGCTGGAAAAGAGTATGTACACTCAGCGAAGCATCCTCAGATAAAGAGAGAGCAGAAAAGCCAGTGGGAATTGTTTTTGTGCTCTATAGTGTCGTTTATTTATTGGTGCTGTCTAAAGGCTCCAAAGACTGAAGGAACCTGGAGACCACACGGGACTCATTAAACACACTTCTTCTGTAGCAGATGGACCTCTGCTGACCTGAGCTCAAACCTTATACCAGCTTCTCTCCTGAGAGTCTCTTACATTGTCGTGCTGAATAATGTATTTACTGTACACGTCTCTACTGGCTGTAGAGGGTACGTGGCGTCAGCATTCGTGGAAGTGGCCCCTCTGAGTGGCAGAACGTTCCCTATCAATGAATCTGACCATTGTTACATTGCAATTATTTTCTCTAAATTAAACAACAGGCCTGTATTTGTGGTCTATTAAACAAAAGGCTCCACACAACCATCTTTTGTTCAGGCAGAGAAAACACATCAACACACAGAATAAACACCAGTTAACTGCAGCCGAGTTGATCTACAGGCCACAGTTGTCATTATGGACAGTTAAATCAACTTTTCACTTGCTACAGCTCATTGAGACGTTAAGTATGCGAGCTGTAATTAAAATATGGCTGGAATTAAAAGCGTGGCTTTGAAATTACACTTTCAAATTGTGATTTCAATAAAAAGGATTAATCGTTCAGCCCCAGATGTCACCTTTAATTATAGTTGCGTGAACAAAAAATGTTGAAATAACTGAAAATAAAACAAAAACAACAACAACAGGAAAGTGGCATACATTCACAGTGGAAGACTCCGGTCCTGACAGCAAACAATCAGAATACATTAAAAAAAAAAGTTATTCACAGTGTGTGCATGCATGAGCTCATGCTTTAGCTTTACAGGACATTTCAACATGAACATTAATGTATTTCTTAGTAGAGCATCCTGTCGTTCTAGGAGGCATGGACAAAAGACGTATTTTGTTGTTGTATTTGGAGAACTTGTTGGCCGTGTGTGGACTGTCATATCTGAAGAGATTTCAGTCGTATTCTGAGCTTCTTCTGCCTGGAATACGCTCCCCACCAACACAAGACAGAAGAAAAGGAGATTTTCTTTCAAAAAGTCACTAAAACAAACATCTATTATTGATGTTACTTTTTAGATGTTGATGGTTTCATACAGTAGTTTTGCTTTTTCTCATTTTATTGATCAATGTGATTTTAAATAGTTTGTTTTTATTGTTTTTGTGTAGACCCCAGGGAGACTAGCGACCACCTTGTGGAAGCTAATGGGGATCACATTGTTGTGCTGCCTTCTTGGACAGTTTTTTTCCTGTTGGTAATACCTGAATGAGCGATATCTGTACAAACTCTCCTTGGCGCTCTTGTGTACCCTCTGTGTACCCCTGGGGACTTTTGCTTTATCAATAAAATACACAAATCCACATTTTAGCCCGAGTTAAATATCACGCTCATATTATCTTGCTTTATTTTGATAAATTTAGATTGCATTAAAGATTCATGCAGCCTCCCAGGTTGCACAAAACTTGAAATAAAACTGTAAAAATGGTTCCAATATCCCCGTCTTCGCCACTGATATTTCTTTTTGTGCCCTTGAGGAGTCACATGTATCAGCTGTCATCTTATAAAGCCAGAATAAAACATTTTCCCTTTTTGTTTTAGACGTTTTAGCACCCGAGTGACTCACACCATGAACTGGCAGTATGTTCCAGCTCCAGTCTTGCTCAGCATATATCTTGAAAATCTGCTTGTGTTTCGCAGCATTCGGTTCTACTTCAGCTTGACTCTGCTGTATGAAGCTTTAGTCAGTATGTCGGTCTGCATTTTCATTTCAGGAGTGTATTTTCTAAGAGAGAGACAGACTTAATATTGATGACATTTACTTTTTCAAGTAAACTGGCAAAGTGGATTGAGTACATTTGTGTTAACATTGTAAAATCTTCAACTTTTGATCCATAAGAATATAATGTTAATCTGTATTTGTAGAGCACGTGCTTGACACGACAAGTAAAATCAATATTCAGCCAGAGTTTTGCAATTAGATGAAGGAATCAGTGCACACTTTAAAAGGAAAGTCTGTAAAGGCTGATGGAGGACGTGCACGGAGTCTGCTGGTGTTTTCCTGTACCGGCCATAGGGGGCACTAATGTTCAGCCTTAGTAGTAGAGAGAGAGTGGGGCAGGTAGGGTTGTTTATGTGTTTATATGTGTTGTTTGTGTCTTTGATGAATTATTTAGTGTAACCTGCGGTACAGAGACGGGGATAGAGGAGGAAGAGGTAGAAAAAAGGGTCTTGCAGAGAGATCCGTGTGTGTGTGTGTGTGGGGTGGGGGGGTACTTTGTGTTAAACTAACCTGAGTCGACTGTCGCAGGCAGCGTGCAGACAGATGGTTCGACAGCATGACATGAAAATCAGAATGCAAAGCCAGAGATGCGGTGAGAAATAGAGCAAGAACCTGCTGTTTACATGTTTGTCAGTCATGTGGGGTAATTACAGCATCTCTCCGGATATAAACACACATACTGTCAGTGAGGACAGCATATTCCATGTAGACACATGAAAGTTCATAACATATAGCTCTGTGTGCTGCTTATTTAATTTACTTGTTTCTTTCAGGTTGAACCACACAGTCTTGATAATTCAATAATAATGCATATTATAAAAACAAGAGAGTGCAAGAGTTGCTTTGCTCAAGATGAATGTGCTCTCAAGCTAGGCTGATCTCGTCAAAAATTGCCCTTCTCCATGTGCATGGCTAATATATACGTCTTGCTACACAACGTATGTCCACTCTGAGTACTTTCATACAAACCATATACAAAGATTCAGCTAAATTCAGCAAATTCAATACAAGGTCCGACGCAGAGTACATATCATTACTCACAAAATGTACCATATGGGCTTCACAGACAGCAACATCTGCACACACTGCCCCACTGCAGTAGACAACCACTTTCATGCATTTTGGCTGTGCGCACCAGTTGGGCGGTTTTGGTCACGGGAAAGCTGTGCGACATCCTCAACCTCAGCATCCCACTCTCCCCTTTCCATCTCTCTGTTAGGCGATGTCTCCTCTCTAATAATCCCACAACATCTCCAAACTTTCATCTTAATAGCATTAACTGTGGCCAAGAAAACCATTATTACTCAACCGGAAAGACAGAATGAAATTATCAATCAACCATTGGCTCAATCTGTTAACAGACCACTCAAACCTGGCAAAGCTCAATCCATAACACCTAGTCTCCTTTCCTGCAGTTTATCCAGAGCTGGTTCCTCTCTACACCGCTTGCTCAACACTGCCCATCATTTTTTGTTTTGTTTTGTTTTGGGTTTATTTCTTTATGTCTTAATGTCGTCTTGTCTGTGTTGTTATGGAAATACTTTTGTCTTGTAAATACGTCTGTTATCCATCTGAGGTAAATAATAATGTACAAATAAATAAAAACATATACAAAGCATAATTAGGCTCTCATTCACTTTCATAGTCCAATTATAGGTCACTGTTCAGTGCTAGACACAAAGTGCTTTTGTAGGTGGTGAACGCTGCATCAGTTCATGGGCAAATTAAGTAAACTAATTGCAGCGGGGATGAATGAATTCCTGCTTCACAATACTCTTGAGTTAAGACAGTGTGAAGTGAAGCCCGCAGGGACGGACTGGAGATGTGGAATTTAAATTGAGGTGAATAACAAAGTGAGAGAAAGGGAGACGGAGTCTTAAAGACCCAGACCTGCTGCTTTGAATTTTCTGCGAGCTTGATATTACGTCTGCAGTATAGTGCTCTTGCTCTCTGTTATGAAGCCTCGGTGTAACAGGCTGATGTTTAATAAGAAGGGAGGTAGTGGTCCACGGCATAAAAGCTGAAACACTGCAACCTTGAATTTTCTGTTTCACATCAGACTCATACACCAATGTCTCTTTTTGTGGAGCTTTTTTGTGTCTGTCTTTCAGTCTGTATGTAATCTAGGCTGAAGTCACTGTATGACAGACAATCATCAGTGTATGCTCTCATCTATAGTAGATAGTAACCCTTTATTGGTGGAAGCTTCCATAATTGAATGTTTACATTTTAGTATTAGGTACTGATATCTGTGGTATTAAACATTACTGTTAGTGAACAGAGTAGCAAGAGGAAATGTTTTGGGTGTTCAGCGTTTTGGAAGTAAAAGTCTGGTTCATTTTCTGCATAGACAATGTTAGGTGACTGAGAGTTGAAGCACTTCCAAGAAACTAAAACTCCCCTGGTTGAGTCATAAGTACAAACAATGAACAACTGTGTTGGGAATTATCTGGTTGAAAGACATAAAAACAAAGACAAGTCAACTACAACTCCCAAGGAGCATTTCCAGAAGAAACTTGCTTAAAATGACTTCGCGTGCGGTGCTAAAGGTGAGCTGAAGCTACATTACAAGATTACACTTTATAGAAACTTTCAACAGTTTAAATCAGTTCACTTCAAGATCCTGGGGCAATTTTGAACGGATTCAGTAACTATGGCGCAGTGTTTTGTACCTTACGATTAACTGTTCTGAATTTACAGCGAGAGTCTGACAAGCTTCTCCTCCACAGCAACGTCAGCTTGTAGTATTTGGATCAATTTGCCAAACTAAACAGATGAAAAACACACGATTTCTCAGAAACAAAGGTCTAGTCCACAAGCACATGGGTATTTTTTAAAACGGATATTTCCCCCCTTTTGTTTAAAAAAAAAAAAAAAAAAANAAATTTTGTTCACACAACCTTCGTTTTCTCAAAATATCTCCGTCCACACGAGAACACAAAAACGATTCCAAACGCTCAAACAAGCATGCCGGGCCAGTAGGTGGCAATAAAGTCTACGTCAATGATACATCAAATACTCTGAGCATATATATTCTGAGCATGCGTAGTGAGCTTGTTTTGCTTTGGCGGTGGTAACTTAAAAAGAGTAGCTAATTGTTTATTTATTTATAGTTATTTGACAACTTGTAATCAAACCTAGCAGTGCTAACCAAACGTAAATGAACCGGTAGTCTGCCATTGCTGTTGTTGTTTCAGGCGCAGGCTCATTACACGAAGCAAAAATCAGCATGCGCGAATTGAGGTGATGACGTCATCATTTCTCAAATGCTCCATTTTACATGTCTACGCTGAAAACCGAGTTTCTAAACATCTTCACCCTGGAAGAGTTTTCAAAAAGGTCCGTTTCCAGTTATCTAAACGCAGTTTTCGTGTGGATGGAAGGCCAAAACGCATCGAAAAAGCTACGTTTAAAAAAATACCCCGTGTACGTGTAGACTGGGCCAAAGTTGAGATAACTTAAACTGATGGCCACAACATAAACCTATAGCAGCCTTAAATAATCCAGAAGGCTTCTGTGTGTGTATGTTGAGGGTTTTATTTAAAAAAACAAAAAACTGGGAATTTATAGTGAGGAAAAAATACTTCAGGAACCAGTGGCTCCTCCAATTTTGCAACTCGTTTCTGATTGGCTGGCAGGTGTTCGTTAAAATTCTGTTACAACACCCCTCAAATGCAGTTCTGGTCAACTTGATTCTAAATCAGTGCAAAAACTACACTCAGTTGGCAGTTTATTAGGTAAACTAAAAGAGGGTTGGCTACACACCTCTCTGTGTAACGCAATACACTTCAACAGTAGGGCTGCAACTAATGATTATTTTCATTATCGAGTAATCTGTCAATTATTTTCTCGATTCATCGATTAGTTGTTTGGTCCATAAAATGTCAGAAAATGGTGAAAAGTGTTGATCACTGTTTCCCAAAAGCCCAAGGTGACGTCCTCAAATGTCTTGTTTTGTCCACAACCCAAAGATATTCAGTTTANAAGCTGAAATCAGAGAATTTGGACACTTTTTCTTAAAAAATGACTCAAAACGATTAATCGATTATCAAAATAGTTGGCGATTAATTTAATAGTTGACAACTAATCGATTAATCGTTGCAGCTCTATTCAACAGCACCACAAACTACATCCTCCAAAATGATCATAAAGTTGAATCACCGCCTCTCTGAAACAGATTCGATAAAAATGGTACATTATAATCTTAATGAAGGGAGGATTTATTGTTCTTATTAAACTGCAGTCACACCTTCCAGGTGATGCTCATCGCAGGTGACAAGAAGCAGCTGGAGACTGCACGTGTCACAAAGGTAGCACCTTTCTGTCTGCAACCTCCACAGGACAACCGGAGAGGACTGCAGAGCAGAGGGGACTGGCCATTTTAAAACAGAAAGAGAGAACAGGGGAAAAATGGCAGAAATAAAATCTAAAAAGAAAATAATAACATACAACCCTGAAAAGCTCGTCGTATCCACTGTCCTAGACTGCATTCTACTCTACTTTTCTTTTCTCGCCTCTGCTAGGAACAACTGTACTGCAACCTGCTCTACACTAATCTTCTGTGGGAGAGCGTGAGATAGAATATGAGACCTCTGTTGCGTCTTAACTACTGCTCTAAATTACAGCGAGCACGCCATGGTGTCTATTTTTGGGCCGTAATTTCATCCCATGTCATGACACATCAGCGACCTGCTGTTTTTGACCGGACAACTCTGAATCAATGCCTTTCCGACATGAACGGTATAACAAAGTTGGCCCTGGTGGGTCAAACAGCAGGAAAGGCTGTCTGTCCCACCTGCTTCTGCCTCATTACACTGGTTGAAGACCTGTTTGTCTGAGTCGGCCGCTCAGAGGGGAAACACCTCATCACTTCAGCTGTCGCTCCGCTGGACTCAACAGGCTCTACCATGCTAGTAACAGGTGCAGGGGGGAGACTAGCAGAGGTGAGCTGTGATTTCTCACTTTAATGAGAACCAATTCTATGTGTGGATGTATCCTCTTCTGCTCTGCCCTGCTAATCATACCTGTCTGGAAAGCAGTAGTGGAAAGTATGTACATTTACTCAGGTGATGTATTGAAGTACAATTTTGTTGTACTTGTCCTTTACTGGAGTATTCCATTTTATGCTGCGTTATACTTTTACTTCACCACAGTTATAGATATGAGTTACTTTGCAGATTCTGATTTCACATACAAAACCTGAATATGATACACTGATACAGATTATACTACCCAACAGTATGTAAAGAAAATGTACATAAAAATGGCTTCAACTCATAATTTAAATACTGCTTTTATGTTAATGTACTGTAATAATCCAATTATATACACAGCTTAGTGAAAGGGACTATTCTGCATTATGAGTACATTTAAATACTTAAGTACATTTGCTGATAATGCTTATGATGTTTTTTTTAATACATGATATTTTAAATTGAAATACTTCATCAACCACGGCTGGAAATCGAGAGAGGTTTGGTTGTTGCGCACTTCCGCACGGTCAAAGCTGAATTCAGACCTGCTGTGGGCCACTTATTAAGATCTGAAACAAGATCAATTATCCAATTCGAGTCGAAATTGGTTTCTTACATTAAAAATGTTTGTGCGCTCAAATTAAGTTTCCAAATAAAAAAACAAAACAAAGTATAACAACTTGCAAAGAAAGCAGGAGCACATTAGGTAGAGTAGACTTTATTCCATAAGTGTGAGTTCTAATTTGTAATATATTTATTTATGGGGCAGAACAATAAAATTAGTTGTAAAGACACAAACGAGAAATTAAAGATTTGGAAAAATCGTATTCAGAGCGAACAAGTTTTGCTTGCTGGCTTGTACGTATCAGTTAAACACGGGTGAGCACGATGGTCCTTCACTTTATTCAAACTGCGTGCGCAAAGAGCGTTGTCCTTTTCTTTTAGCACATACATTTGCGAGTTTTCTACCATTAAAAACTCTAAAGTGGCAACACAGAACCCGACAGGCTAAAGCACATCTCGAATACCTCACAAGCCCTTAAAGTCAAGGTTAACTCCCACTCTTCTCAGTCTTAAGGTACACCTGGAATTGTCCATTGTGGACCCGTCTAATTTAAAGAACAATAGGTTAACAAATAAATGACTTACATTTGCAATTTGCTTTGAAATGTTCCCACATCTCCACAACCAGACATGGTGGTTGCCGTAGAAACCATTTACAATCCAGCTGCAGCTGCATCGACAGCCCCCCATCAACGCACATTCAGCGATTACGGCTGTTGGTTGTGTTGAAAATATAAACTGTTATTTGCTAAGTGCGTTGTAGTGTAAGACAAATATTAACAAATATACTTAGCGTGTTGAATGTAACTATATC
>NTHP01000014.1:256492-300185 GCA_003416845.1 Oplegnathus fasciatus
CGAAACAGAGATAGGTATGGGGGGGGCCAGGAGGGGGTTGGGCCATCCCAAATTCGGAAAATGGTGACACCATTATTTGCCCAGCAACGGCAGGTTATTTTAGAAAATAGGTGGAGAAATCCAGGTCCTCCACCAATGAGGGCAGGGGCAGTTAGGCTACATAAGAACTTGACCAAACGCCTTATTTTCAGTCAGATTCCGGGACTGGCTCGGGTTTTATATCTGTTGAAGAATAAAACTCTATTGCATCGAACTCTGATCNACGGCTGTTGGTTGTGTTGAAAATATAAACTGTTATTTGCTAAGTGCGTTGTAGTGTAAGACAAATATTAACAAATATACTTAGCGTGTTGAATGTAACTATATCTAGCATTTAAGTTTGCATAAGTAAGAAGATTGTGTTTGCTGTAGCATGCAATCCAAAAATCGTAAAGGTTTTTTTAAAAAGGTAGCCTGTAATTTTCCAGAGATATGGGTGTAATAAGCTGTGCCAGGTACTTACCCAAAGTTTGGAAGAGTGCCCGGTCTGGAAAGTACCAAACATACTCGAAACAGAGATAGGTATGGGGGGGGCCAGGAGGGGGTTGGGCCATCCCAAATTCGGAAAATGGTGACACCATTATTTGCCCAGCAACGGCAGGTTATTTTAGAAAATAGGTGGAGAAATCCAGGTCCTCCACCAATGAGGGCAGGGGCAGNTCTCCAGTGAATTCTTTGAACCTGTTTGAGACTCCAATAACTACAAAACTCTGCTGAAGACTAAGTGTTGGTGAAGAGGTCCAGACTGAAAATCTGGCCCAGACCTGGACTTCTGATCTTCAGCAGTTATAATCAACCTTATATTCATCAATTTCGCAATCTCACTGTGAGTCTTGAGGTTTGGTCCATGCGGCCTGCTCACAGTTCAACACCCCCAGATTCTCCAGACTCCACTTCCATTGGCTATTTGCGATCACAAGAGTGTCTAGACACTTCTAAACGATGCAAGTGCTTTGGATTTTATAAGTACACCAGGAAACAAACTTCATACAACAAAACCGAAACAAAGAACTTCCAGGGGCAAGAACGGTAAGTTCATTTCTGAGTTAGTTGTGTTGCTGTTAGCATCGTAGCTAGCTGGTGTAGCAGCAGCTGTCCATGGTGGCGGAAAGTAGGGCGCTCCAGCTGCAGAACTCCTGCCTCCAAGTGGCTGAGGAAAAATGTTATTGATTGATGTATTTCTCAGGCTACACCCCACCTCTCCCAGTCCCTGTCACATGCAACATCTTTTGTTTTAATTATTGTAAATATTACATCATTTTGCACAGTGTTTTTCAACATTTTGTGTGAACTGATCTGTCGTAGCAGGAAGGATTGGACAGGATTCAGACAGCTTCTCAACAGGCTCATCTCTAATGAGAGTAGGGCTAACGTTAGGCTGCATCTGGTCTGCATTTAGTGCTGGTTGGGTAGGATTTGAAACTGTGTAATCGTCTCTCTTTTTGTATTCTCCTTGTGTTGCCCTTTTAAAGCTGGGCTAACATTAATGTAATGTTCTTACCTTTAACTAACTCAAAACCTGAAGAGATCGCTACTGTGATGTGCCTTGCTGCTGAACTGGTGGTCCACGGTGCCGTACATACTTCAGTGCTTCAGGCTGATAAGACGACTGGGCTGTTACATCTTCCTCTGTGGAGCTTCATGACCTCATCAACCTCTTGATGCTGGACTACAGCTTCACAAATAGCTGCAGGGAATATCTAGCAGAGCCTAATTGCAGCCTCGCAGTGCACGAAGAAATCACCCAAAGGAACATAAATGTACTAAATGGAAAAGAGCGTCATGAAGATAAATTATATCTATTTGTTCTAAACACCACCATAGTATGTTCACATATTAGGAGACAAACATGCTTTTTATTTCTTTCAAATTTTAGAAATATTTTCAAGAAGAACTGTCTCAACCTCTAAGAAGATACTTGAGTAAAAAAAATCACATCCTAAGGCTGAATGTTGTGTGTTAAATGGATCATGGCTGGCAGAACAACACAGCCTGTCTGATCTGTTTCCACTCCATTACTCTGGCTGAGGAAGTGTTTTGGCTGCGTCAGCCACAGGCCGCTCAGAGGAGGGAGACCTCATCAGTCGGTCTGTCAGTCTCTGGACTCAACAGGCTCTGCGGACACTGCAGCAAGAACAAAGAAAGGCTTTTCTGACTCCTACTGGTCACTGATAGAAGCCATGAAGCCTCACTACTGACGGCTACTGCTTGAAAACATCGATTCAAGACAAGATGTAACTTGCCTCATCATCTATATTTGGGAACATAACTCATTCCAAACTGTTGGAATATGTTTTTACTTGTACCGTAGGATGCAGTAGCTACTACTGGCTAGAGTGCAAATATTCATGGTGCCCAGAGGATCATCTACCTTTCCTGTATGGTCACAGGCAGGTAAAGTTTTTCCAACACTTCAGTCCATGACAATGTAGCTCATAACTGATTTAAGATATGTATGGTCTTTAGAGGATGATTCCTGACTTGTGTGGTGAACATTAAATATCTACTGGGCAGATTCATGCTCCCCAGAGGATTAACAGATTTAATTCTGGACACTCTAAGGCCGCGTTCAGACTGTTGAGCCCGGTGCGAAAACAGCCCTGTCATACATTTGAATGTTTACTGTTTACCTCGCGATCACTGTGACAAAAGATAAAATAATTGTAAAATCCTGTCCGTGAGTATTACAAACCATTGTGCAGTGTATTTCATGTCAAGCCCTACTGCTGGCAAGGGTCTGAAAAATAATGAAATAACCAGTATGTTGTTTATTCTGTCCAACATCATACTGTGATTTGTGATTAACACTGCAACCCCTAGAGGCCATTAGCATGGTTTTTGACTGGTTGTCATATTTTTTGTTGCATTTTTTGCAGGCATTTATAAATATGTATTTTTTATGTGCATTTGAGACACAGGTTTTAAAGTGCAAAGCGTGAGCAGGCAGAGATGCAGCGTCTCGCTGAAGGACAATGCAAGCGTGAAAACGTTTTTGAGCAGCAAATCTGTAACATCCCAGCGATGAGACAGAAATTATGTAGGAGGTTCTCTCTTCAATTATAGACAACCCACGCTACTATTTTTGAAATTAAGATATTGAAAAATTAATAAGATATTCTTATCTAATCATTCTGTGTCAGTCTAAAACTCACACTTTCCAGGAATTGTCTTTTCATTTTTTATAGGGATGCTGGGACAGACGCTGTCAAGTTGTTGCAAGTGGCTAAAGAAGGAAAGAAAGAAGAGCAAAGTAAAACATTCAAAACCACAGTAAACACCAACACCATCTTTATTTAGTGCAGATCGGCTGCTTCCCGAGCGTCCGTAGAGGCTTTACGGGCGCCACTTACCTCAGTGTGAGGCTGGCTGACAGGTCTTCAACATGAGTGACAAGTGTTGGGACGGGAACCAGGCCGAGGGGACGGAGGCAGGGGAGAATACATTTTCTGCCACAGGTTGACAAGATGCAAAACGTCAACAGAATTTAATTCATGAATGTCACATTTCATAAGTGTTACACCATCAGTGTGTTGAATTCATGTCTGTTACCCTGGCAAAATGTAAATGCTAAAACTGGCTGCGCATATGTCAATGTATATCGTGAAAAGATTAAAACTGAAGGCGCAATATATACAAACCAATGATAAACATTAAAAGCAAACCATGCAGCTCTGCAGGCTATCAGCAGCATGATGCAGTGGATTGATTTTACTGTTTTCCACCGATCAGCTTAATGACAATTTACTTCGATGGCAGGGTAACCTGGACTCCATGTTTAATAAATTGCATTGCAGTGACTTATGTTTGGTTCAATGCGTAAATTATTTGTGAGGTAAAGGAAAAAAAAACACTGACCAAGGAGAGAGAGGGGGAGAGACACTGTAGTGATTGGTCTGAACTGGTTAGCAGGAATATATTATGTTGGTTTTAAACCTGCTTATTCTGGTACTGTAGTCAATGCAGTGTTATTGCAGAGCAGTTAGAGGAAGACAAGAAGCTTAACTGTATCTTTTTCATTTTCAAGCTTCAGACAGGGGAGCCACAACGTTACACAGGCTCAGGTTTTTACACAGGCTCAATTCACCTGAGTCTCCTGTAAGCAGTGCTGTTAAACAGGATTAAATTTAATCTGCTTGTGTTACAGCAGTTTGCATGAGTGAGATTCAGTTCCGAGTGACACATGGCGTAGATCCAGAAAAGTTTATCAAACAAAGAGAATCATTCTGGACTCAGAAAGTGAAACGAACTGCATTCACTTCATGAATTCAGAAAATGTATTAACACAAAATGATGCAGCAGGTCCCTCCTGTCAGTGAGACCCTGGCTGTCTGATGACCATTAACTATCTATTACATAAGCCAGCCCTTGTGTGGCTAAATGGTTAAACTCTGAATTAGTCCTGCATTACTTGACACATAAAGGAATTCCTCTTCTTCACATAGGCATACATTTTTGAGATAAGTTTCCAATAGATATTATTTCATAAAACAATGAATGAAAAGGTAATGGAAATAAAAGCACAGTGGGTAAAAATAATCTATCAAAGAATGGATCAAACCCTGCTGAAGTAGGTAAGCAATTTAAAGGGTGTAGGGATGGACGAAAAGGCTGTTTCAATTGGCAAAAGGTTGTTTGGGTAGAAATAGGTTAAAACAGCTAACAAATGATGGCACTAATTTTTAAATTCATTTTATCCGGTGAGCATTAATGTATCCAGAGGTTTTGCTGTTGGACCCAGGTGTAACTTTACCATTTTATATCTGTCATCACTTACTTTTCTCTGGTTTTCTGAAGGCATTAAACACTTCGAAGTGGATTTTTTTCACCCTTAGTCTTTCACTCTTTCCATCGTCTGTCGTAGCAAGAAACACGAATGTACCATAAAGCAAATCCAGCATATTTCCCATGCGGTGCCTCGTGGTGTGAAATGCAGAGCGGCTGCAGTCTGCAGTCTTCTTGAACAACGATCTTGTTTGCTCACGGTGACTGTCATAAAATCAGACATTGAGACAGAGAAATGGAGAAAGAAGACTAAAGATTATAATATCTGCGGGTTGTAAACACGGCCCAGGAAAAGGCACTGAAATAGATTAAATGGGAGTGAAAGAGAACGGAGGTGGAGACAGGAAGCACAGAGAGAAAGAAGCGAGAGCAGAGTGGAGAGACGACACAGTAATTGTCAGAAGGCCTGCAGCCTGGAGACGCAGCTTGTTTCTTCGGCGTTGGTGCTAAATTTGTCTGGGATGCCTCGACATTCAAACTGATTACCATATTAGGGCACACAAACACACACATACACACACACATATGGAAAAATGGCATCAGCTTGCTTGGTGGATACCTTGGTGAGGTGATTAAACTTAAAACATTTGCTACGCTTTTTGTAATGAGGTGATGCTGTGGCTGCAATGCAATGTGGACAAGCCAAGTGGAATAAGGGCAAACTCGATAGTAGCTGTGTCCCCTTCAGGGGCTGATACCCCTAATTCCACAGAGCTTTGTCGGCGTCCAACATGGTTGTAGCTCCAGAGGAATGGTTGAGAATGGACATTTTGTGTACATATCTTTACTGGTCTTTTTTTTGGGTCTCATTAGCAGCCTGTTGTTCACCGGTGCATTACACAACAGTCGTCCACCATGTTGAAGTTAAACGTCACAACTTGCACTGTCCCAGTTTATCACTGATATTTACACTTTTGTGATGCTGTTGGGCAACATCCTGAAATTAAACTTGAACATTTTTAATTTTAAGTACATGCAGAGCGCCTGAATGCATCATTATTTTTGGTCTTTATGAGGCTGGACTGTCTCACATGTCAGTGAGACTCAACTTTAACACACACTGTTAGCTTCGGGCGGGTGTGAAAACATCTCTGCATGTTGTTTTTCGGGACGTACGCCTGAACATCAGTCTAGTCAAGACATATAGTGTATCATGACTGGCTGACATGCCTCGACGTGTCAGGACACAGTGCTGTGCTATTTCCCAGCGAGGCTCTAGAAAAGCTATTTTATCAGGTTCGCTCCCCGGATTGGTACATCCTGGTCACTGCATGTTGTATGCAGAGAGGGAGATACGTTCTCAGTAGGAACGGAGAAAAAGATGAATATTTTCTCTCTAAAAGACTAACATAATAGCTATTATGATTTCAATAAAAAGACAGTTGATGAGAACAAAAAAGGTCGGAAGAACATCATGTAGAATCACTACATGTAACTTTCAGTAGTGTTGTTGTCAGGAAGAGATTATTAAAGATAAAGGAAAATAAAGGACTTTCCACTATTGTAGCTGAGGACACAGGAAACAAGTTGCTTCTGCACTTCAGGAAGAAAGCACCATTCTGCAGTAAAGGATGGCTCGAGAGAGCATTTGTCAGAGACAGAGGGAGGGAGTAAACTAGGAGACCATTTTATTGCTGCTGCAATTCAGGGAAAGGGAATGATGAAGAGGAAATCAGAGAGCAGGAGTGTTTTACTGAAAGAGGATGGCAGAAAGAGAGGACAATAGGAGAGCGTTTTATTGTTATTGCAACTCAAATGGGATTATTTTGAAAGGAGAGAGAGACTGGTGTGTTTTGTTGGTCTCAAGAGTCGAGGTGTTAAGGAAATGAAATGCAATAGTATAGAAGGTGAAAATGGTATTTTAAAAAAAAAAGGTTTTATGCTGCTAAACCCAGATAGGATTCTGTTATAGAGGGCGAAACAGGCAAAGAAAGAAAAAAAAAGATTGTGGCTGATATTGGCAGCTGTTATCACACTAGAAATAATTGACCCCTTCATCAGTTACCTACACTTCATCACTTCACGCGTATTGCACGATCCCCTGAGTCCAACTGTACCTACATCAGTTAGCGGTCTGTGGAAATAACTACTCACGGGGTCTGTCCCCCGTGATGATGGCAGCTAAAGTTACAATGACGTTACACTGAAATTAGCCATCATCACCCCTGTCGCCAAAGCAGCAAGAAAGCTGCTGTAGCATTTATCTGCTCCCTGATCAGCGCCACTGAATGATCTGTGTGGGCAGGAAAGCAGGCATGAGTGAGACAATAAAACCTTTGTCTCGCTCGCAGTTTATAAATACCGTAAGACCGTGGTATTACTGTGGTATTACGATGTCAGACAGCCCAACTTCCTCCTTAAAAGGTGTTGTTGCGCTATGACATCAAAACTTACCTGTCATGTCATTTTAAGTGTTTTAACAGTTGAACAATGCAGTCGTTTTATCTGGCGAGAACAATCTCAACATGGAGGATGCATGAGGCAGATGGAAAGTTGGGGACTGCGAGGCGTATGCAATGCAATAGCAAGGTGCTAATACCTAGTGAGGATTATGTTAGCCACTGGCTACTTTCTATGAATTACAATGATAAATAGTGATGTTGTGCACTAAGTATAGTAGGTATTAAATTGGGTCTCTCCACAATATAAGGTGGTCCAAATCAAATAATATTGTTCACTTTCTTTGCTCCATTTCTCGGATAGTTTTTTCTTTTTTTAGTGTAACACAAAAAACATTCTGAGCCGCTCAATTAACTGTTGGCTCCAGCACATCAAAGAAAAAAAGGTGAAGTGAGGCCGGAAACAATTTGACAAAAATGACAATGAGCAACATGAGCATTCATACAGACAGACAGAGAGAGAAGGGGATGTAATGAGGTGAAAGCTGACCCGGGACACTTTAGCGGATTGTTTTGGACAGCTCCCAGACAGCTGTAAACAAGCTCTTGGTTCCCTCCGTCTCCCCGTCACTTTTCATTCAGTCTGATGAGATTTTGATTGATTTTGACAAGCAGGGTTATTAAAACACAACACCGTCATATCCCCAAATGTCCATAACACTCCTGAAAATACACACCGCCGACTGTTCATCTGTGAGGGTTTGGAGGCGGTGTTACGTTGCAGAGGATGCGGAGGAGGAGAGGAGAGAGAGAAGAGAGGAGGAAAACAAATTAAGGAAATACGTTTTCCATTTAAACTGTATAATGTTCTTATCCACTCTCCCTGTTGTATCCTAATTTCACAACAACTCTCCGTAGAATAGCAGCTGTGACTGTTGAATTACAAGGATTTCGGCAACGTTATGGGAGGGAAAGTGAGACGATGGAGAAGATTAGGACGCACAAAGAGGAGAGTAATAGTGAGAAAGCAAATTACATACTTGACTGCAATGTCAGTGTTGTATGTGATCAAGTTTTATCTTTAAAGTAACGGATGCAAATGGAGTTGCGAATAAGCGCGCTGAGTGAGAGTGAGCACAAAGGAAGACTTGTGCAGAAATGACATACACAGAAGCACTGAAACAATAAATGAACAGTGTCTCCTTCTCTGAATGGAAACTGGAGGAGAGAGAGAGAAACAGAATGTGTGAGTTAATAACAGGGATGAAATGGGAGAAGATATGACACGCACAGACGGAGAATGACAAAAATGATTGGCATCCTGCAAAAACCCTCTTTTCTACAGCATTCGCTTGTGCTGTGACGATGTAGAAAATCACAGAGAGGCCTTCAGCTTGAAGGCCCGACAGATAAAGAGCCACAGATAACCATCCAGAACCAGTTATTTTTTTCTTCGTAGGGATTTGGATAATTAGGAAGACACAGTTTTGATGTAAAACCAACCTGTAATTTTCGTGAGACATCCAACTGTAACAGAGCCATCATTAATGTCATTACTTACACCTGAGCTTTCCCTGCAATTTCATGTCAAAATATTAACCACGGTTTAATATTGCTGCTCACCCAGTGCGTACAGTATGGCAAAACAAAGTCAAGTGGCATTGTTGACTAAACAGAGAATATAAAGTGATAATATAGAGTAGGAGTGATTAACTAGTGTTAATTATTGTGATCTTAATAAGCATTCTGATGTTCCCATCGGAACGTCAGATCTAATTATTCTCTGCTCACAGCCAGCACAGGTAGCTCACCTGGTTAACAAAAAAGGTTCAGGTGATGTTCTCAAAACAATGGCAGACATTTTCACTCACCAAACAGGTGTAATTAATGGCACTGACAATGGCTGCATTCCATTCAGGTTCGCCAGTGCCTGGGTCCCCTCTATTGTGCATGGCGGCCATCAACGTTATTAGTTACAGTCAAGCTTTTTTCCTGCTATTACACGAGTCACGAGTCCACCAGTGGAAATCTTCAGGCCTTTCTCCTGGCAGACGTGTCAAATTGGCATAGTCCAGTGTGCCAGGGCAAACTGATTTTTTGGTGGCACACTTGACAGACCTAAAGGAAACACAGCCAGTACTAACGCCATTTGACTTCTCATGTCTTCTCAAGCAAGGATTTGGGAAATAAACCACTTACAAGAGTAAATAAGCCTTTTGAAGATGTAGAGTTTTTCTTTATTATAAATATGATACTGGACCCTGTCTCCCTGTACTCAAAAACCTGTGTGCTCTGGTCAATCTGGATCCATCTGTCTGTAGGCAAGTGGATCTCAAATAAGGTCAGAGTGAACAGAGTGTTTATTCGTAATAATACTGTGTCATATCAGTCAGTATCAGACAATCCAGCACTGCTAATTACTTAATCAGCCCTGCATTTTTAGTCCGTTCATGCCAACTGTGCTGATTCTGTCACTGAGCATCAAACCAACATTTTAGGCTGCCAGTAAATATTTATGTCTGCTGACCTCAAACTAGAGGATTAACACTCTTCATAGAAACAAGAAATAATTAAATCTTCTGAAGCCACATTTACACCCTCTAATACTGAAACTCCCTTAATGTCTATCTCAGAGGCAAAATGTAATTTTATGCAACACGGGAGTATGGTCGTTAAGTAAGTAAGGAAATACATACATACATACATGGAACCAGTGGCGGACCATCAGGGCCTGCTAACCTTCAAAAAGAGGAAAATATAGAAATAATAATAATAATAATAACAGAAATAATATTTTAGTTCACTGTTAATAATCTATCTACGTTTTCCCGATAGCTTCCTTCTCTCATTACGTTCAAGTACGCGATTCAAGAGCGTGGGAACAGACTGTAAGGGGAGAAAAATGACCTTGCCAGCAACAGTAACGGTGCTTAAACCATGCGTTTCCTCGGCCCTTTTCGTCTCAAAATGCTTGAAAAGTGGCCATTTAAACGTTATAACGGTAATTGTTTTTTACTCGCACAAAACATAAATGGTCATTGAAGGCCTAACCATAAAACCTACGTCCCTACATATAACCAGTACTAATTAAATTACAGTACATGCAGAACTTCTGACACTTAAACTATTGAAAAAAACAGCATTTATAACATCTAGTGTAAGCATATTGTGAATGCCAGGAAGCCTTTATATATCTGGAGCCAATTCTTGAGAGCAGTTAAGTGTGTTACAGCGGTCAGATGCATTACACACAAATGCAAGTCTAATACTAGAATGTAAACAAAACTCTCTGAAATGTTCTTCAAGTCTACACATACAGTAATGGTTTCAATTAGCAAAGAGCTAAACAGGGTGATTTCACTGTGTAGAGCGCTGTAGCACTGTACACACTCTCAGCACCTTCATGAATAGTCAACATCACATAAACCGGCTCCATAAAGTCTATTCACAAGCAGCAGCAAGGTCATTAATTACGATTTACTTATAAATTTGAGTGTTCGTTTGTCTGGTTAATCTGTGTTTTGCTCTTTTACTTTTCACTCTGTCGATTGCTGGGTACTCCTGGCGAGGTCTCACTATCTGTGTGTACAACAGGCCTCATTATAATCCACTCTGAGGTGGCCAACCTTTCAACGTGCTTTTACACATTGAAAGTAGAGGTAGGAACTAGACTTACAGGGTAATTTGGTGCAATAAATAGTACTTTCACTCCGGGTCACTACAGGCAATGCAACATTTGGCAATGCACTGTGTTGGCCAATCAAATACATGTAAACGTATGTCTAAAATACCTTCATCACAGAAACAGAGGATACGATGATTGTCATTGCGGTATCCTGTAAAAATACTCTTATGATATAGTAAACCAATGTGCAGTGTCTTACTGTAGCATCTGATAAGGCTTCAGACTCATGGATGTATTACCCAACCTGCAGCAACACGGTCACACCAAAGCCAAAAACACTGCAATCTTCAAATGTTTGCCCATGCAGACTTTGGTTGATAATCATCATCATTCACTTGTTGTCTCGAGTGAAATGTGTCAAACCTCAAACTGATCCACCTTCTCCTGTGTTTGACTCTGATGGAGACCCACAGAAGTCAAAACCGGAGATTGTTTATTATATGAACACCTAAAACTCTAAAAGGCACTTAAACCTTGATGGAGCTGCTATTCCTGCACCCAAAGTCTGTTTTTGCTTAAATTGCGAGATTGAAATGGGACTCTCATAAAGGCGGCTTAAGACTGGCCGCTATTAGCCGGTGCTGACATTTACATTTTTTGACTCACTTTCAGATTGCTTTAAAGTATCATGGATGAATATGTCAGTGAGATTCAAACTGGTTTGCACTTAAAGTTAAGAATAGTCAAATCAAGTCAGCCTTTCTCAGTGATCAAGCTCAGTGACTGTCAGTGTACAAGCACTTTTAAACAGTAGGTGCCACGCGCCAACAATTAAAACTCAAGTCAGACTTTGTCATAAAGATCGAGTACAGAATTCAAAGGAAAAGTATGGCAGCACATAGACTTAGAAATAAAATCATTGGGCCTCATGCAAGAACCACTCGTACGAACAGAGTCAACGGGAAGTGTAACCAGGCGCGTCATGGCTGACTTACTTCTTTCGGATGCCTTTACCGCATCAGAATGTTGAATGAACACTTCTTGACAGGTGTGGCAGGGTGGTATTACTGGGGCATTAATTATGCTAATTTACAGTTCTCATGAACGCGCGCCCAATTACGCACGGGTGGCATTCATCATGTTTACGTGGGTCATTTACACAGTTATCTGAATTTTAGGAGCATTTGCTGAATCTGACGTGGCACACTCGTACGAGAAAGTTAAGATAACAATACGAGAATGTTCTCGCATGAGGCCCATTGTTCTTAAAAACAGTTCTCGGATCCAAAAAAGAGCTACGAGTCCAAACGACTTGTGCAGAATCTTGTGGTGTGTAAAAAACTTTTTCATAGCCTCGAATCAGCCTTCGTGAGAGTGTCTCTCGGCTGCAGCCGGTGATTTCAACTGACAGTCTCCCAAGCAAAAAGCTTGTCTCTCTAACCTCCAGATTGCAACCACTCCACTTTAATCTTGTTTGTTTGTTTAGTTGAGCGTTTATAGCCCTTTCTGGCTCTTTGCTACATCAGACAGTTTTCAAAAAGGTCAGAAGTATTACTGAATCTCCTTTATTCTACTTTATCTCATCACTGTTTTATTGAGACTGACAGCAGCAGAGTTTGAGTGGACGGACGGGGAGAAATAAACAGACATTCAAGAGGGATTTGACCCTCTGTCAGCCTGGGTACATTTGGGCCCAGTGGGTGGTGAGGGGGCTACACTTCATTAATTGAATAACCCATTTTAATCTTCCAATAAGCGGCCTTGAGTTCTGGAACCTGCCTTTGAAAAATCTTGCAATAATCCCTCTAGTGCACCCATGTGACTTCATCCTCCTCTCTCTGTCTCTATTAGATTCCTTTTCTATTTGAAACACTGTGAGGACAGTGTGAAGATTGTGAAGTCTCGCCAGGGCTGCCCCCTCCTCTTGTATATTGCGTTGTCAACCTTTGGGGCAGCGCACTGTACAGCTTGACAAATCAAACAAGAAGTCCAGACGAGAGGTTTCAAGGACGAGAATTTAACGACTCAAAGAATTTATCTTTGAGTCAATCTAATCCTGTTAGTTGAATCCGCAGATTGACAAGACTTTTAAGAATTTCCCGCCCTTTATAAACTGAGGAACAGGAGCTGATAAATTAAGCAATGAAAGGTGGGGATATTGTTTGGCTCACTTTGAAAGTTAGTCAAAAGGCACTTATGAGCCCGTGTTGCTCCAGGCCATTTTCTATATCCATTTTCTGAAACAGAAATCTCTCCAACAAATGAGCACCGGGTCTCAGAGGACAAGTCCTCGTCCAAGTTTAATATATTACAAAGCTTGGGGAACTACACATGGGTAATTACAGAGAAAGCTACTTACAGCCTCAGAAGGAAAGCTTTTCTTTCTAGTTTATCTTCTCAGTCCCTTGTTTTGGGATTTCTTTGACGTCAACTCTAAAAAGTTTCCTCTGCTTCCAGTCAACACAATACACCCTCTGGCAGCCATATTGTAGGCCCCCAGTTCCTTGGCACCAGTGGTTGTAAACAGCTGATTGTGATCCTGAAGGTACAACTTCAGTGTCTTGGTAGAGCTGAATAAACTGTTTCCAATGGGGAGGGGAGTATTTGTTTGCTTATTTGTAGCTTGTTGATATTTGAACTCAACAGGTAAACAAATACACCCTCTCTTCCGCGCTCCTTCAAACTTGCGCGTGTAACTCACAGCATTAGTTTGTCCTGTGCACGAGCACGAGTTCTCACATATTATACCAAAGTGTCTAGTGGAAACGTTGACAAAAATGGAACTGGCAGAAACAGCTCTCTTTAGTGCAGGCAATTCTCCTGAATCTGATGTTTGTCTCGATGTTTAGAGCTTTGTNCAAACTTGCGCGTGTAACTCACAGCATTAGTTTGTCCTGTGCACGAGCACGAGTTCTCACATATTATACCAAAGTGTCTAGTGGAAACGCGGCTAAAGCGTAAGTATTTGATGTCCTGGGTTGGCGGCTCTACCCAAGCCATTCTGTTTGTTTCCCGTTTACAGAGCCAGGGCTGTGGATGAACGGAAAACTAGCGGACCTTGAGGAAATATTCACTGAATTTGACAAAAACTGTTTTGGATTAGAATCCTAGGCCACACCTTTAAGTAGTACTCTTGGTGGTAAGATAAGATATTTTGTGAATACTGCCCCAGGTCTAACTGCAGCTCAGGCTGTGCTGATAGTTCAGCTGATTAAAAACAAGTTTTGTAACACATAGGTTGTGTCATCTAATTCCTTTTGGATTGGTTTGAATATAGGTATAGTTTGCCCCCCCCCCATTAAAATAAAACACATTTTCAGCATTAGTTACAAACCAAGAAACAAAAACAAGGATGTCATGTTAAGAGCGTTGTACATACAGTATCATTGAAGTTAAAGCAGGTACTGTATGATAGACAATGATAGCAGCCAATGAGATGTGTTTAGATTGACATGTGACATGCATGTACATATATATATATATATATATATATATATATATCAATGAGCATGCGCCAATAAAAAGTTTCTCAATGCGAGAGTTCCAGTCAGAACAGGACTGATGCCCCACTGTGTTTTTCTTCCTCCGCAATTATTTTCAGTCTAGCACTGTGTATGCACGCCAGAACCGCTGAACAATTCGCCTCTGAGGGCTACATTAATAATACGTACGTGAATAATAGAAACATGCACATTGACTCGACCCCATCATTTATCAGGCTTGCTAACATTATCAGCTGATGTGTGAGAGGCACAAACTGGCAGTGTTCCGCTATCTATACTTGGTACTTATATATCACATGTAATTAACATCATATGGCAACAAGAATTTATGTGGTTATGTTTACTGCGCAAAATAAGTCACTTAGTGTGGAGTTCCTCTTTCAGTTGTAACTCTAACAACGTACCTGTGTCATTGCTGCAGCAGTTTACAATGTGAAAAGAAGTGCAATGTGAACGCCAAAGTCAAATTTTGCGTGCATATCATACGCCTGTTTTGCGCGCATTACATACACGCGTCATCTAACCCCCGTCACGATGAAGTAATATAAAGAGCGACGAAGTCCCTCTTGGAGGTGGATGGATCGGTCAAACAAACACAGGACTTTCACCCAGGAGACCCCAGTTCGTGGCCCGTGTGAAACCAAAAGTACACGTTAGCTTTTTTGTTGCTACAACATTGTTACGTACGTAAGTTACCTAAAGTACGTAACTTAGTTTCTGTTACGTACGTTAGTTTATTTTAGTTATTTACACCCAAACCCTGATGTTTTCCTAAACCTAACCAAGTGGTTTTCGTGCCTAAACCTAACCGCGTGGTATTTGGACGCATCCGCTCTCCACAGAAGTGAATGGTAAGGATTGGCGTATCACCCGCACGCAAAAGTTGACTTTGGTGTATGCATTGCACGCTATTTAAAGCATTGTTTGTACCTCTCTCTCCCAGTAGCCACCACACCAAACATAATCGTACTGTTTGGTTATGATGCAGCAAAAGTTGACAAAAATGGAACTGGCAGAAACAGCTCTCTTTAGTGCAGGCAATTCTCCTGAATCTGATGTTTGTCTCGATGTTTAGAGCTTTGTAGTTGAGCATCGGACACCACAAAGCGTGACAGATGGCAACATGCAGTGAGCATATTCACATGGTACTCATGTGTGGTGGAAATTGCCATAAGCACAGCTTTGGACAGTGTTTTGAACTGATATCAGAAGCATATTTAGATTCTGATCCCACAAAATTATACAAGTGTATATATTGTAGATGCTTGATGTGATGTCTTTAATCCCTGCTATATATTTTAAAATGGTCTTCATATGGCTTTCAACCCTGGTGAAAGCTGTGTACAACATCCATATGTTTGCTCCGACTTAATCTCCAAAGTTAGCTTTAAGTGCTGTGCCTGTAAATTAAACACGCTCTGCTCTTTCCATCACATCCCGTCTGACAGACGCTAAGGTTCCACTTTTATCATCACACCAAGACACACTGACATCTCCAGATGCTCAAACAAATTCGATGTCGCACACATTTCTATCAGTCCTTCAAAACCAGACATGGAGGTTGTCAGACTACCACTGTGATTGTATGCGGTGTAGTGTGAACAGAGTGCAGCTACAAAACACACATAGTTGCACTGAAGAGAGGTGTAAAGGGAAATCAGGAGAAAAGAAACACAGAAACAGACTACAAACAGCCAAAACAATATTGCATTTTCATCCATTTCACTTTGAGAGTCACCGTTTGGTAAAGTGAATTGAAACTGTAACTTGTTATTCCCAAAGCCAAGCAGCCAGACAAAAACTAGAATCTTTCATTTCACTTTTGGCAATTTGATGAGTAAAAACGTTTACAGAGAGAAGAAGAGACAACCACAGCAACAACGACATGTTGCAGAGCCACATGAGCAACTAAATATATCATCTCATTTTACAGCTAGTGATCAGCTGCCAGCGTTTTAGCAGGCATGATAGGCAAACTGTCAGCTGGTCAGGGCACTGATGACAACGTGGGATTTCTGAAACTATCTGTTGTGTAGAAATGAGTGTTAAAGCTGTTGAGTGCAGACTGGAGCTCTTGTTGTTGTTGTTGTTGTGTTGATGTTTCCAAGGGGAAGCAGCATGACTCCCTTGAGACAAAACACCAGGAAAAGATGGCTGCAATTAAATACACAGACCTGCCAGCGCAACAAGACCCAGCACAGAAACGTATGCACACACACTTAATCTGCATGTACACACAGCCACTTACACATGATGTACACAATATGAGATGTAAACACACACATCTTTTGTCAAGAAGGTCAATTCTAATCACTGCTTTTCAGAATGAGGGGGTGGAGAGAAAGACAGCCAGCAGGAGAGAAGAGGTGGATGAAGGAGAAGGAGATGGGGGAGTAAGAGAGGAAGGAAAGGAGAAGGGGAAAAGAAAGAGAAGAGAGGAGAAGTAAGGGTGTAGGAATACCAGAGGAGAGGTGAGGGTGAAGAAAAAGAAAAAGGGTTGCAGAAGAAGGACGAAACGGACAGGTGCGGGATGGTGAAGCATAAAGGAGAAAAAAGGTAAGTTAAGGATGGAGAATGAGAGAGGAGGAGGGTAGAGAAGAAGAAGAAGTGAGAGAAGAAGATGGGGAGGAATAAAAGAAAAGTAAAGGCTTTCCAGGAATCCCTGCCATGGAGAGACACTCGGGTTAATTTGTTCAGGAAATCCAGAGCAGGTGTGTATTTGTAAAAGAGAGGGTGTGCATGCATGCATGTTGCCTTTTCTGTGCATGTGAGCTTTGATTAAAGGTGACCCTTTGTGCAGTTTCAGTGTATTTTGTGTGGGTGTGTGTTTGCATTTTAATTAAAAGTAGCTGTGTGTCTTACTGTAATTATCAAAGGTTCAGTGTGGCTGCTTAGCTTTGTATCCCACCAGGGGGAAACAAGCTTTTACCGCATCAGTGCGGATTACAACCTGGAAGCATATATATATATATATATATCATATAATGCATGCATTGGCTGTCTGATACAAAACAATCAGCAAAACAATAAGAGTGCTAAAATCTGTGAAAACTGGTTTACGGTCATTTGGCACTATTTTTGAAATTACTAAAGCTCAGATTGTCCCATCAACATGGTTCTTATATACCTGGAGCCCTGAAAATCCCCTCTATTCATTTAAGGATTTTTGAGGTGTGTTGAAAACTTCTGGACATACAGACAAAAAAAAAACAACCTCTGACCATGCTTCTTTTGTGTGGATTGGTTTGTCAGAGCAGGGTTAAATTGGCTGGTGTGACAAAGCTTATGTGATCGTTTCTTTTATATTTGACTCCTCGACTGTCCATTTCCTTCGAGGTCAGCCCTGTCAAAATCGTTTGCTATTGGTCATCAGAGAGCTCGACACACGCAAAGATTTAGGTCAGCCCTCCACAAACAGATTCACTTCTTGTGGCAATTCCGTTGAAATTTCGCTGTGTTCTGCAAATCTGCGAAGTGTTTTAATTTACTTTTTGATATATCTAGCTCTAATTTAGTGAGTGATACGCGTTGCTCACGTGTTACAGCAGGTTGAGAGAGCTAAAGTGCTATTTTCTTGCAGTTGACTAATGTGAGTAGAGTATGAGCAACGAAGCTCTGCCTCTGAGAAATATTAAGACAGCTGTAAGCAGCTTCTATTTTCTTGCTTAACTCAGTCAAATGTCTTCGTATTAACAGACTTCGTAACACCACTTGGAACGCTGCAGTGTGAATTTTGAACTTGGTGTGTTTCCAAGAGAGAGGGCTCTTCCATTCATCGTCACAGTGAAGGGAAGCACACAAACTCACTTAGCAGTGGCATGAGTTGTTTTACATCAGGACTAATTAGCTGGATGTGGAGACGTGGGCAGACAAATAGGATGTCTCCTGAGCCTTCAAAGGTTGATCCGGTTTCAAAGTGAGCGCTATTGAGAGGGGAGGAGGGAGAGAGGGAAAATGAAAGGGATAATGAGAAAGACACAGACAGAAATTGACAAGAGTGAAATAAGCAAGAGGAATTAAGAAGGGGTGAATAAGGATAATAACCAGGAATTAGATTTGTTTCAATAGAAATGGAAATATTTAATTTCATTTATTTTTTAGGCATTATTAAGCACTATAATTTGTACATAATGCAATAAATATGTATGAAAACACATTAGTTTAATAAATGACCTACTGCAGCACTTTATAAAACACCTATTTTCATCCCCGTCTGGGGGACCTAAAATGACTTAATTAATTGCATGAACTATGTGCTTGGTGCTGCTCTGATAATTGAAGTCTTATCCACATAGACCGCTTGAATTTTGCTCGGTTTCCTGCTTTTTAATTTTATCTTCTCTGCACACAGTTCCTGTGTGGTGAAATGGAACAATTTGAACAGGTTTGCCGGTGAACCAATTTAAAACCCAACTCGGAGCATTCACATACCTCCACCGAGAGCCAAGATTCAGAATTTTCTGGGAATGTGTTATCTGTTATGCACCTCCTCCTGTAATTTGGTGCTGACTAAAATGTCATCTGGAACGCAGAGGTGCATAGCTGCTATTCAATCACAACAGATACTACTGTTGTTTTTGTGTTGCAACCACCAGCACAAGCAGATTTCGTTGCATTAATTGCTCCCCGAATCTGTACAAATCCTGATTATAATTTGTGCACAATAAAAGTTCTATCAATAGACATTTCTGTAAAGTCTCTGACTGTCATATTGTGACACAAGAACATCTCTGGACTGACGTAAAGGCATGTTGCCGTAGGATGAAATCTTTGAATGGTTAAAAGGAATGTTTGCTTCCATTGATGGGCTTCAACTGCAATACAAAGCACACACACACACACACACAATGTGTCTATTTTGTTACAGTGTGTCTAAATGCAGAGAAGCCCATTATTTCTCATTTTCAGCCAACAGAAAAAAAATGCAATCCACCAGGACAATGTTCATTTCAAAGTAATCCAAATTCACAACATATATTCAAGCTATTTTGTGTAAATTCCCCTGGAGACGCCTTCGCAGACACTCTGGGGATTTCAATCAGAGGCAGCCTGAAAATAGCCTGCCATGTTATGTTTTGTTCTACTCTAATCTAATAGCTTCTTTATGTTGTACTGTGTCCTTGTAACCTTATATTGTGTTTTGCTTCATTATGTATTAGATTTACAGTGCGTTATGTTACACCAAGTCATTTTTTAATATTGTGTAGGGCAGTGTTTTGCCACAACATCACATTAATGTTACATTAGATTATCTTCGTATGAATGGAGGTTTTCTCATGCCATATGATGTGGGAGTATATTATGTTATGTAACCTAAAGGATAATGTTCAGCAAGCCAGCCATCCTCATAAAGCAAGCGCACACCAAGGGGAAATGAAAATGACTTATTGAAGGCATTATTCATGTGGGGAAAAAAAGGTCAAAATTTAAAACCCCAATATTACAAACACTGTAATTGTAATTTAGGCTTTTTTACAGCCTGTGTGGTTAAAAATGCAAAGTTCGTCATCGATTTGGCATTAAGAGTAAAGGTCATTAAAAATTAGATCACTGTAATGATTACATTTGTGTTATCACCACGGGAACACGGGAATCTGCTTATTATTCTAGGAGATATTTTGTGTGCAAATCTGTCATTTTGTTTTCAAGGTTATCCAAGACGAAAGTTCATGGAGTGTCCAAAAACAGAAAGGGTCTCATCGATATTCATTGATATTTTCTGTGCCATGATGACACCTGCTCCGTCCCCCTTTCTCCTACATCAACTTTAGAACCCCGTCTCCTCCCCTGACCCCGCGCACCTGTCCCTCATTCCCTCATCAAGCGCTAGCACATAAATAGCAGTTCATTTCCCACTCGCCAGATCGTCTATTTAGCTCATCTGCCATAGCGATCCGGTCATTCTTGCCTGTGTCTGTTCCTGTTTCTAAAACCCTGCCTGTTATCTGCTACCCATGTTTGTTGCTTTTCTGTGACTCGTCACCTTGCCTTAGCACAAGATTTAAGCATTTGGCTCCTCTTCCCTGTTGGCAAATACCCAAACTGTCACAATTGGTGCCACATGTTTTAACCACTAAAGAAAAGGCTAGGAAGTCACCAAAACTGTCTGTACTCATCCTCTAGGGACCATAAATGTTCAAGTGACATTTGTATGTTTTCATGAAATAGCAGTTTTCTAATAGCTGTATACCACCCTATCCTTGTTATAAGCAATTGATATATACAGTATATGTATCTTGTGTTCATTTTATGTTTCTATTTATCTTTTGTGCTTGTGCTTTTTTCATTTTTTTCTTCACTTCCATTGATAAATTCTTTTTATATAAGCCTTTTGTTTGTTTTATCTCACCAGCACAGTCCTTTTCTTTGTATGAGTGGTGTTATGTTTTTTTTATTATTTGCCCAAATAAATAGCCTAAAAACTAGTCAGTCAGTTTTTGATACTATTTATGGTTTTCAGCAACAGCCATTCAATGTCTGGACAATAATTCTGTAATTATCTCTCTGTGAAGTAGTAGTATATTTTGTTGGTGGTGGAGTCTGTTATTTCTGCACTGGATTGAAATTGCCTCCCTATGCACGAATGATTCACAGAAAATGAGGCATGAATGTAATTCAGCACTGCTGTTTGTAATATTTTGATTGATATCGGCCTCGCTGTTCACTCTTCAGCCATATCAGACTACTGGTTTAGTTGACATTAAAAGCATTCGACTGGGAGGACACGGTGGGGCTTTAATTGTGAAATGTGTCACAGGAAACACAGTGTCATTGAGTTTGGCACAGATTGCAATCGTTCATCAAAAGCGCGTCAATAAAACAAGACAATTTCCTGCAATTTTCATTTTTGCAAAAACATAATGGAACAAGACGGAGCAGCCACAGAGAGCTCGATGAAGAGCCGCAGGCGACAGGCTGCACCTCTGCCTCCTCAGCAAGGTAACAAACTTGTGCAGGATACAATCAGATCGCAGTTGCAATAATTATTGATGGACCTCATTATTAAGACAAGTTGTTAGGTTGTGCTGTAAACAGACACATCAGTTGCTTTCCCGCTGTATATCTGACAAAAATAGCTGCTCAGAGTGTTTTATGCCACCAGAATTCTGGGATCTGTAGTATTAAATTGCACTTGCTTGATACCACCAGTTACAAAAAGTAATGAAATTCCAACCAGTTGTTTCAGAAGTACCTTGGCATGGACCAAAGTGAGCCATGATAATGACCTACCAACATTGTCCTAGGGTCTGCTGTCCGTGGGACAAAAATACTCAAAAAATGAAAAAATAAACTTAATAACTGAACTTATAGGAAAAAGTATCTTGACTAGAGCAATGTATTACATGTATTACACTGGTCTGTTTTGCAGAAAAGTCAGACCTCAGGATGTCAGGATGAGTATTGAGTAAATGTGCGAAATGTTGTGTTATTGTGAGGGTCAGAGACTGACTCCTGAGGTTTCCTGGCCAACCTGAAAACACAGGTAACTCTCCCGGCGTCGCTAACAAGCTAGCCGAGCGCGACGGCACTGCTCTGTAAACACAGAAATCATCCGCTCCTCCTTGCTAACGAGGCGGGCTAACAAGTCCCTCTACACCTTGACAACTCAATAATTGAAAAAAAAAATTTGTCTAGACCGTGTTTACCCTGATGCCCTTGAATAGGAGAGGAGGGAGAGAAACACATACAGAGGATGAGAAGTGAAAAGATGGGGAGAGAAAAATGTGAATGATTAAATGAGAAAACTGGCAAGAAACTGAATATAGAGATAGAAAAATCCAGACAAGGGAATAATAGAGTAGACACGAGACTGAGGCAGATCTCCCTCAGACCAACATTTCCCTTTATCCCCGTGGAAAGAGAGATGAGGAATGAAATTGCAAAATGCAGTGGCTAAACTAAAAGATTTTCCATTTTCCACACATAAATACAAAAGAAGTGACTGTGCAGCCCAATCTCCTATGAGTTAGGTTCGTATGCAACGTTGGCAACATTTAGTGACACTGGAATTAGTGTGATGTTGATATAATGAAGAGAAAGGGTTAGGATAAGGGTGTGGAGGTTGGGGTTCATGTCTTGCCTGAAGGGGTGGAAGTAACAAATTACATTTACTCGTTTTTTGTGTATTTGTACTTTTTTGAGTATTTTTAAAAATCTGCATCTACATTTCAAGTTGCATCCGTTACAGAGTAAAAACAAAAGTCACATGAAAAAGTCTGACAAAGTGTGTGAGGATGGAACAAAAGAAAGGAGCCAAATCAGCAGCTGCAGCAGAGAAGAAGCTGCTGGTGCGTCTGAGGGCTGAGCTCTGGGAGAGAGAGCTCTGGCGTCCACAGAGGAGACGCTCTGCACTCGGCTGACAGGCTGGAAGACGTAAAGGTTCTACACGGAAACGTTCACTGGCCAAGTGTCAGAGTGTGTGAGGGGTACGGAACAGCAGTTCAATTCACGAACAGTACAAAGATGCACAACAATGCAATAAAATTAAGGATCACGTCCTCGTGGTGTATGGTTATGGTTAGCATCATTGTACCTCGGCATAGATAAAAAACGTTAAAAAATCGACTTTAATTAATCACTGATTTGATGCACCACCTGGCAAGCACGCTGAATAACTCAAATTAAGCACACCCACGATGTTGCATGACCAACAGGTGCATGCTGGGTCTGGCTAAATACTAAATGCCAAAATGCTCATGGTGGATCCTCCAGATGGAATCTGAAGTCCACTGAGGAACTTTTACCTTCTGTGAGGTGTGTGTGTGTGTCTGAGGCCTTTCTGCTGTTGCTTAGGTTGTGACTGTGACTGTAGAGCCTCATTCAGATCAAAACCTTTTGAATTTGAGGAGTGCAGTGGGACAGAGAGGCCGAGTGGACTGGTTATAGTGGGACAGAGAGGCCGAGTGGACTGGTTATAGACTCGCAGAATGCCGTTCAGACAGGTGAAGACAACACCGAACTACCAAACTCATTGAACTCACTCACTTGAGAACGTTAACAACCACTGCGTTGCCTAGCAACGTAGCATTGTGTGTGTGCTACATGTGCAAAAACTGTGCGGTCTCGCCTTTGCTTTAATACGTGAGGTTTTATTTCTTATACAGCTCTGTGTTTCCTGCCTTTGATGTTTTATTCTGCTGTGGATTCTATAAGAAGTGTCAGGATATTCATTTATGTGGATTATTAATGCTTGTTGCACCCGCCGCGGTGTACATAGACTTTTTATTCATTGTCAGTCGGTATTGTTGGCCCTTCCCATTTGAAAGATTTCTTTAAAGCAACGGTACTTTTACTTGAGTATAATATTCTAGTACTCTTTCCATCCCTGCTTGCCTGATACTTAGTGTTGTCGTTGACTTGTTAAGCGTTCTTCATTAATGCTACCACTGTGCTGTTTTATTTCCAACATGTCTGTTTAATTATTATCGTTGTTGTTCTTATCTTTATTGTTGGGTATTTTATTCCTTTTTTATTTTTGTGTTATTTTAAGCATCTGATTTTATTTGCCTCAATCCTGAGATGTTCTAATTCTGTTTCAACCATGTACAGCACTTTGTAACTTTGTTTTAAAAAGCGCTGTATAAATAAAGTTTATTATTATCATCATTATCGTTCAACATATAACCTCCCCCCATGTCTCCCCAAGCTTGACCAAGTGGTTTACTTGCCTGAACACAGCCGTAAGTGTCTTAATCACACTTTTGTTGCCACAAGTGAGGATATTGTAGGGAAAACGAATAAAAATCAAATTCATTTGCATTCACCGTGCGCATTTTGCACGTTAAGTATAATTACATCTTCAAAAACATTGCAGTGAATATACTGCAGGTGTTTGAAATATTTGTTTATATATTTAACATGAATGCAGCAGGTGAGTGTGAATGTGATGTCACACCCTGCCATCTCTCAGAACACTGGCATATCTGTAACAATAATAAAAGAGCCATACAGTTTGATATGATGGATCACCTGTGTGTAGAAAGGTTCAGTCCTCTGCAAACTGATTTTCATACAGTAAGCATGACAGAACTACAAACGGGTATGTTTTGGAAAATGGCAGGCAGTAAACATAAATCGTATAAATGAAATAAAACACAAATTGTATTGTGGTCCTTTTTTAATTTCATATGTTCAGAAAATGAGTGTGAATGAAGAATGTGTGTTTAAAAAAAGCTGCTGTACACTGCTGTTTGCTCTACTGCTACCATTTTTTATCTATGATCACTTTCCTACTTGTTTTTTTACCCTTCGTTCATTGAGGGAAGGCTTGCTGAGCATGGCTGCTCTTTTTCAGCAGCATTCCACTTCTCGTTCTTACTGATCCTCGCATTCAGCTCTATAACCTGTCTTCTGCTGTGCAACTGCAGTTCAAGCGTCTTGCTTACGGCAGGCAGGCAGGCAGGCAGGCAGGCATAGCATCACATGTAGAGGGGGAGTGTGCAAACTGTCGGTTCAGATCGCCGTTTTACTCCTCATCTCTATTGCGATGAGTCTGCTTTCAAATGACACCACTCGGAGTAAGATGATAGAGACAGTACCATTTTTTTTTTACTGCTGGCAGCGGAGCCTGAGAATGGAAAGGTTTTTTTCTGTCCAACACCTTCGTCCAAGGGTAAAACAATATTGACAACTAACGGCTGAGCTGCCATGTTTGGGTTTTTCATAGTCCCAAGAGGATGTTTTGGTGACCCCTTGGCTTTTCCTCAAGTGCTAGCATGAGGAGAAATTTTCCACTTGAACAAGACTTGGTCAATAAACTCATGACTGGATTTTACATGAAATTTGCTGAAAATTCATGGTCCCCAAAGGGTGACTCCTGGCCTTTCCTAGCACAATCTTTAGGTCAAAACTTCCACTAGTATTCCAAGTAGCCATCATTGTACATAATTTTATTCAGCAAATTCTGGAAAAGCTACCCCTACCTACCCTCAGGCCAAAATGTCAACATTGCACACAAGTAAATTATTTAATGTGCATACTACCATGACATTTGCTGAGTACATTCATGCTCCCCTGGGGATAAAATCTTTTGATTTGTATTGTCAGCTGTAATGAATCTGAAACAGCGTCATGCAGTGGGTGTTCGTAGTCCTCAAGATGAATCCTTATGATTTGGTGAGCCCCCTGTCTTTATGCTGAGAATATGTGGTCGCTAAAGGGTGAATCCTGATTTTGGTGACCTTTTGTAGCATGAACCTGAAATAACCAAGGTTGTCAAGAAATTTAGTGAGCACATTCATACCATCCAGAGGATGAACCCCTTTTAGCCAAACTACTTGTAAAGCTCTAAATGTAACCAAATATTGAGTATGTTGTTCATTCCATTCAACACTTTTGTATCGTCAGCTGACTCTAGAGAAATCTCAAAAATACTTCTGTGGTATTCCAGAGATTCCTGGACCATGAAAATCCCACAGTATCAGTTTTTTTTACTGTTGCATAACATCCTCTTCCCTAAGACATGTTTGCACTGTGGCTGTCCACATCCTCTCAAGCTACTTTTCTAAAGCTGTGCCAGTCCGGGTCAGTGTCAGTGTGTCATTCACCCTGTCATTGTGTGTGTGTGTGTGTGTGTGTGTGTGTTGTGTGAGGGTGCAAGTCAGTCCATCTATTTAGGAAACTGTATGCCCTTGGTGTTCATCTATCTGGCAACATTTCATGCTTCTGTGAGCAAATGCTGCAATAGGTTGCAACAGTTATTCTCAGATGGGCCGCTCCCCTTCCTTACACACACACACACACACACACACACAGATGTATTGCATTTTTATATATCCACCTAACCCACCTAAAGACAGGTGAAGTACATACAATCTGCACAGTTATTAATTTTTTATGTGTGTGTACAGTAGTACATAGTGCAAAAACACAAACTTTCCTTGCTGCTGAGAATTTCTGTCTAGTGATAAATCTGCACCAACCCTGAAATATGAAAATATTCTATTAAGAATTTAAATAGGAAGTTTCAAACTCAAGCATGCATACATATTTCATTGTAGTGCATCGCCCATAGCTGATATATTCCCATTTCATACCTCTGCAAGACTTTGTATCTTTGTGTGTGTGTGTGTCTGGCAAAAAGAGTGAGAGAGAGAGAGAGAATACATGCTTTTATAACCATATAAACATGTGTATATTAAATTATAAGAGAAAATAAGATCATGACACAAATATGCAGCATTTAAAGTGTTGTTGACTTTTCAGTGGAGTTACTGATCTACTGCGTGAGTCACTGTGTGCTTGTGTGTCTGCGCTTTTGGCAGCACATGACAGAGCTTGTGGATGTTTCTGGAAGCATGCGGTTCTGGTGTTTAACAGCGCTTGGTCACAAAGTCGGCCGTTGAAGTTGTAAGGTGAGAACGGATGAGAGTGAACACAATATTTAGGGTCATGTTGTGGTCTCTCTTAATAAAACTCTGCTCTATTGAGATTAAGTGTCAGATACAAATCCAAAGAGATACCAAGATACAATAACAAGTATAAAGAAAGAGAAACTTCAACAACTGGAAATAACTGTCCTCCTTAATCACTTTAAGTTGAAAATCCACAAAAAACACATCAGAACATATTACTGTTAACTTTATATTATTTTGTGATTACATAAATAAATGATTGATTAAATCAAGAGACCTCTTTCCAGAGATCCACCTGTTTATGCTGCTGATATTAACACCAGGAACAGGATGTCTCTTCAAAGCCAAGTTTTGACTGATTGTGGAAATGTTGCGTCAAGGCCAAGGCAACACAGTGGTTGTAATTCCTAAAGTAGCATTAATTGATTTTTGGCCACTAGGTGACAGAAAGACTCCAAACAAACTGACAGCAACACAGCCTCGATTTAATATCTGCTTATGGTTAATGTAATAGCAAACAAGTTTGCTCTTCAAGCAGACACAGAGCAAAATGAGCATCCAACTAGAGTCATTTCTCACTACCTGATAAATAGCAGTCACATATTCAGTGTCCTTATTAGTTCTGGTTTGGTCTCCACCAACTCAAAAGAAAAATACCTGGCTCTTTAACTGATATAGAAAGTGGAATATCTACACTGAACAAAAATATAAAAGCAACACTTTTTTTTTTTGCTCCCATTTTTCACAAGTTGAATAAAAATAAAAAAATTCAAGTATTTTTCTACATACACAATAGGTATGTTTCGCTCAAATTTTGTTCACAAATTTGTTTAAATCTGTGTTAGTGTGCACAGCTCCTTTGCCAAGATAATCCTTCCACCTGACAGGTGTGGCATATCGGGATGCTGATTAAACAGTATGATTAGTGCACAGGTGTGCCTTGGGCTGGCCACTCTAAAATGTGCAGTTTTATTACACAACATAGTGCCACAGATGTCGCAAGTTTTGAGGGAGCGTGCAATTGGCATGCTCAGGGTCAGGGTCTTGACCCTGGTGAGGATGATGTTCTGGATCGGCGTGTGCGACGGCGTGTTCCAATTGCTGCCGATATCCAGCAACTTCGCACTGCCATTGAACAGGAGTGGGCCACAGGCTCGTGTAATGTCAGATATATAGCCCCTTGTATATGTGTATGTTTACTAAATTAATGCCTGTGCTGTACTTCCTATGGGGACTTAATGTTGATCTTCCTCTGGTGGTTTCGTCCTGACAAGAAGCACATTGTAAATAAATAAAGTCTAATTTAGTCTACTTTTATTACTGTACAAACTAATTTTTACAATAACTTTAGTCTAACTTTTGTGTCTAGTCTCATTGTTTTCTTGTTTGTAATCTCTATCACTGAATTTGTCGTCCAATACTGTTTTCATAGTTTCAGTTCCTTCCAGTTAAAAACTTCAAACCCGACAAACTGCTGTCTTTTGACCTTTTACTGGAAGTGTGTTTGGCTCGCTGCATAGCTGTGCACCTACACACACAGTGAGGGCAGGAAATTTTGTTTATGTATTAGTGGAACTGGGAACTTCATGACTCTCAAATACATTCAAATAGCTGTGATAATTATTCAAATTGGCATCTGGATGCATTTAGGACACAACAGAGGCCGTATTGATTGCTGTTATATGTATATTAGTGATACACACATCTTGAAGAGCCTGCGTGAAAACTATGATTAATACATGAGGTTTAGAAACACATTACAGTTTTAAAACAATACTGACTTGGAGAGCACTGAGCTGCAGTGAGTTTGGCTCATTAGCTCATAGGCCTTTTGTTTGAAAACAGAGCCCATTAGCCTAATCAGATTCAGTCCACCATTACAGCCCAGTCATATTCAATCAAGGGCCCAGTCAGTCTAATCTGTTGTTTTAATATAGGCCCTCTTTCATGTGGATGAGCATTTGATGACAACTATTACAGCTCTCACATTTTACTCCCCAACTTCGTTGTTGGATCTTCAATCTCTAGTTGGATTTTTTTTTCCGTAACCTAAAACTTTCCATCAAATAGTCCCACTGGCAGAATGATTGAGTATGCATATGAATATCCAGCAGTCTCAGTGATTGACCCAATTTTTCAGGTGTGATGCTCACGTCTAGACACTGTAATTTGTCGATTAAAAAACACTCAGCATACCAGTATACCTGGATTAGGTCTGAGGGTCAGGGACATGCATTGCTTTCTTTTTTAAATGGAGGATACAACAAGTTGGAAATGATCAAATTCTATATACCAATGCTGCTTTGTGTTAGCACTAAGCACACCTGGGTCTCTGAGTTAATTAATAAGCCATGCCCACTGCCAGCCAGCCAAAAGAGAAACTGAAATTATTTATGTGAACCATATAATGAGATTGCTACTCAGCCTAACAAACCTAATGATTTTGACAAATGTTGGAAAAGTATTTTAATGCTTTTTTTTGCATAATTTTCCAGACATCGAGTCAATGAGCTCCTGTATATACACTGCTGCAGCAATCCAAGCCAGCAGCAGAACATTTCCCGGGAAGAGGGAAATTTCAGGGCACTATCAGGGTTTTGAAGTTAATAATAATTTGAAGCTCTTCCTTGGTCACATGCAATGTTATATTAATTCTTCATCTGGGCATTTTGAAGCCTGACTCTCGATTTATTCGCCGGCTGTAATATTTGTTGAGGTAGACACTAGTTTCTTTCAACAGCAGCTTAAACATGCGTCATAAAATTTTATACGTCGATTCAGTTACGCAACTAATGATACAGTATGAGCCATATAATTTATATTAATGACCTCAGTACCTCAACGGGATAATGGAACATGCTTATTATAATGCTTCTCCCTACTGCACAGTGAAGACGCAGTGAGTCTGCTTGGCCTGCTGGTCACATTGACTATGGTAATGATACCTCCTCATCATGCATTTATGCATATGAACTGCATGTACTGTGAAAATATGTTCACACCCTCTCCTCCACCCTCTGGGGCACACTATTTATAACTAAACAAAGCTTCATCATCCTTGCTTGAGTCTGACAAGACCCGAGTGGACTGATATTAGGGTCAGTCCACAATACGATTATTACCATTCAGTAGTCGACGTAATAATTGTCGCTTTCAATATTTTATGAAATAAAAATACAATGACAGATTGATTACAATGCATGCTGGCAACATAACTTAGGTGTAATTACTTTCCCAAAATATGGCTACATGCACAACGTTCGGTGGAACCTTTGAGCTTCACTGACATTCGATAGTGTGACATGGAAGATGCATTCAGCCATATTCAGGTGAAACAATGAGTTGGAACTTACTGAGGACGGGGATGGCAGTGAGTCTTTTTAACCCTTTAACATTCACTGCCACTTCAACAATTATTAGTTGATTTAGGCCCTTTGATCAATTCCTCGCCATGACAACGTTCGCTCTTTCGAGCAAAATTGAGAGTCGAGTGCTTGTGGAAACATGTTCACTATCTTTATTTAAAGGAACTTTTAATGACTTTCAATAACTTGGTAAAGGATACCAGAGCTACAGTACCCACGTCTCTAATCTTGTTCCTAACAGTCGGCGCAATCACAAACAATTAGTAATATTGTTACTCTGGCATCACCTGCTGTTCTGATTTTTTCAAGTGAGGAATGCAACAAATTTCTTTCTTTCTTTCTTGGTAAGATTAATGATAACTGATCTATAAAAAGGGGGGGTGACTTCATGATTGACAGCTGTCAATCACAGCTGCTCTGAGTGAAGCAGTAGTGGAGGCACCTGCGGACTTCTTTTTCGGGAATTGTACACAGAGTAGGAACGTCGAGAGGAGATGTAACTTTAACTTTAGGTGATCGTTAGCTAGCAGTCACTAATTATTGATTACCGATTGAGTCGGGCGGGCGTATGGGCGGGACCTCGATGCTGCGGCTCCATCCCCCGATCACTACTGCACAGACTCTGGCTCCAAATTACGTCACCAGCGCAAGATGGCCCATATCCAGGATATTTTGGCTTCATTTTTGTACAGTGGGAGGAAGTGGAGACGCGTCGTCCATCTTTCTATACAGTCTATGATCAGAACCAAGAGGTCATTACATGGCACATGTCTGATAGAGTTCAGTTGAGTAGAAGTGCATCTGATTGTTTCAGCCCTGCAGAAGCATCGTCTGTGAGTTTAATAATCTATAAGCGTAGAAGTTAATTGTATTAGCAGTTATTTCACAATTATTTCATCTTTAAATTATTATTTTGAGACCTTTTGTAATTAGCTAGATCATCACTAATTCTTGTTAGCCGTTAGCAACATTAGCCACGCTAAGCCACAGTCTATATTAAGCATTACATTTAGCTTTCGGCTAGGCATTTCATCACATGTGCAGCCATTGCTATAAATGTTTTCACAGTTTCACTCCATTGTCACTACTGGCATGCTCTTTTGAGTGTCGCATTAAACTTGGCGCTACGACGCTACACCCTGACTCACGTTTCATTTCTGAAGGGAGTTTGGCTAGCTGCTGAATTCACACCTAGATTTTTTTGTATATTCTGAAAATAATCTTATTTGTTCTTAGTTGAATGTTTTCATGGAAAAGCTCTGGTGGTTCTCTGGTGGTCGAGCATGTAGAAACTGCAGAAATAGTTCTGTTTTTAAGATAATTTAAGAGATGTGTGTTTAAATGTTTCTGTTGGATTCTGTTGAGAGTTTCAGTGTCGGTCGGTGAACCACTAAACACTCCACTGTTAGCAAAAAGAAATGAAAATATTCAGAACAAAGAATATTTTGTCATAAAAAAGAAAGTTTTGGAGCGAGAGGAGTTTTCACAGGTTCACCTGAGCAAGAAACGACTTTTGTTCCATACAAATGTCAGTGGAAAATGAGTTAAGGAACCACACAAAAGACATAACAACTCATTGGCAGGAGGTTCAGTCTGTAAAGACACGAGTACAGAATTCTCCCTACAAACCAAACAATCAATCAAATTGATTGCTCTGGGGAAATAATCAGCAGATTAACCCAGAATGAAAATAATAATTAGTTGCAGTCCGATACAAAATAGTTCAAAATGAGCTCCACCTCAACCAACTCCAACAATAAAATCCTGCTTTTACATTAATGCATGAGCAATACTAATCTAATGGTATAATATATTATATTATAACAATTTGATATTTTTCTTTCCACCATGAAAACTTCCTACCAGCCTCTCTCTCTGTGAAGGAGCACACTAGGCTTCCTCCACCTCTATGTCTTTTATACACACAGTGTGGCCNNGTAGCATTAAAATTTCACCATCATCCCTGATGTATGCTCAGAATATGTTCGCATGTATATTCAGAGCCTATAGTCTTCAACTCCCTGCAATATAGGGAGAAACCACAATGTCATTATAATTAACTACTTTATTCGTCAGGCATGAAATCCTTTATCTTTTTTTTTTTTTTTAGCCCCACAAGCAAGAATGTCAGGTGGAAAATAAAGGCCTGTCAGGCTCAGACTTGCTAAATGTGACGGCAATATAACATGTTGGTGTCATGTCTGAATAAGTCCCCCGAGTCACTATGCATCAAAGTTGCAAAGGCAATCTGACGAGGTCAGGCCTAGTAACATTTTCAACACGGCTCAAGCCTGAATGCCATCACATCACATTAATGTAAAGTGTACAGCACAAGGTGAAGTCCAGAGGGGGAGAGATTAGATGCGCCGTGCATCGTCCCACCATCTAAGAACACTGTAATAAATTTGTCATTTACCATTTCATGTGCCGTAAGAAAATAAAATCGGTTTAATCTACCAAAAAATTGTGTGAATGAGCCTCTGCGTAACACTTCCACCACCCTTCTCTATTTCCACAACAGTTAGTTGTGTAGTTACTCAAGGTCATTTTGAAACAAGACTCGGTTTGTAAAAATTTATAGCCTGCCCTGCTGCTATCCCGCGTTGCTCTGTGCACTTTTTTGCTTTAGCTGCGTCATTGTACAGTGATGACAAAATGAGGTTCGACTTGGGGGCTTCTCGACTGACGATTCTAATCATCGGGGGCAGCTCCAGATGTGGGACATGTAAATTTGACTAAATGAGTGAGGTTTTGGTCTGACAACAAAACACAACACTTAAAAATGCATTCCTACGGTAGCAAACAAAACAAAAAACACTCATGAAATGCCAGTCAAGCCAGCTGCTCGGACGGAATAGCAGGGGCTTTTGTATTTCTGAATTTAGCTCTGACATTTGGAGGAATCAGGCTTTTATTGAAATCGGCTTCATTAAAGAGGACAGCAGGGAACAATGGTGGGAGGGTCGTATTGACACAGACGCACTGTTGATGTTAGAGTATATAAAAAAACCAGTGATGTTAGATGCGTCTGAAGCTCTCTTGTAAGGCCAGGGGGCGAAAAGGCTCCAGTAGGGAGTCTAAGATGCAAACACACATAAACACATGCTCTCACTGGCAGTATTAACTGTAGGCTAATAAATTTGCTCTCTCAGCTCATTTCACACCCACAGATCTCATAAAGCCAAAATGATTTCCTGCTCACCACAGGCACGCACACACACACACACACACACACACACACATATATGGAGGTGAATAGATTTTCACTCACAGCTCACACCTACAGACACTGACAGAGACAGCTGAGGCGATTCCCTGGGCACAATGACTATGGCTCATGAAGACACACATACGCATTTCCACATGCCCTCAGACTACTGCAAATATGGCACACTCTGTTTGTGTTTGTACTGAAAAACACATAATAAATTGATCTGTTGACTCCTTTTTCCCCCCCAACGCATAGTCTGTAAAATGCCAAAAAAGTGAAGTCTTCAAATTGCTTGTTTTGTCCGACCAACAGTCCAAAACCCAAAAATATTAATTTCACGATATAAAAACAGAGAAAAGCTATTCTCACAATTGAAGAGGAATGATTTTTTTCTTCTCTCCAAGATTACAGGTGAAAACTGTTCAATTTAGTCCTTCTCCAAAACTCCAGACAAATCCTCACTGCATGAAATGCTCGACGATAAGGGAAAGTCTGGTGTGTTCTTTGGTGGATCCTGTTGTTTTCAGGGCATGGCAAGGTGGGGTACTCTGGTAAGGCTATGTCCTTAAAGTTACTGATGGGATTAGTAGTTCATTTTTTTGAATTCTTTCAACAGATCTTCTGTCTTCCTCTTGTGTTTCTCTCTTTTAAGATAAGCTTGTCCCTGTGCAGAATCGCGATTATATATATCTCAATCATTTCTCTCGTCTTCATTTCATATCTGCCAACCGTGGCTTTAAGTTGACCCGAGGACCCTAACGTGCCGCTTTGGTGTGACAGCTGGTCAGGTTGTCTTAAGACACACACTCTGTTAGGGATAGTGTGTTGCCAGGAAACAGGTGACAGAGGAGTAGACTTGTGCATAATTACCATTAACCCTTCCACAAAGGGGAATGTTTTCAGGAACAGATCAAGGCATCAAGGTTCCTTTATTATCATGTTACAACAGAGGGTTGCACAATGCAATGAAAGTTGTATCTCCTTCATGCCACACATACGTACACATCTTTAAATTACAGTGGAATAATATAATAAAAATAAAATACATACAGGTACTTATATACATACAGTATATTTATATACATTTATACCTATACACGTGTACACCCACATGTGACTTTTTGTTTTGCATGTGTGTGCATACGAGAGATGTATTAGAACAAATTCATATCACAAAATCTGCCTATGGGACTTGTCTAAATGCACATATGAGATTGGAATAATCATCACTTCCTCACCAGGATTCTCATATCCCTCTGAAACCAAGGCAGCAGCAAAGAAGGTTGCAGTGAAACTCATTTTAGACACTTTGGAAGTCATCAGCTTGAATTATTGTTCTGCTTCATTTGCTTTCCTTTAGCAATTTGTGAGGTCTGTCCTTGCTGGGTTACATGGTTGTGTCGCACGCACTGTTGACAGAAGATGTGTACATCTGTTTCACGCGGAAGTCGAACAGTTCCAGTGTGTGCACACAAAAAAAGTTTAAAAGTCACTTTTAAAGTGTAAACAGGTATTTAAACAAAAATCTGTAGTAACCTTGGTTACGCAAGTAACACGGACATACGTTTAGAGAATAGTTTGACATTCTGGGGAATAGGCTTATTTGCTTTCTTGCCGAGGGATGACAGCAGAGACTCCATGAAGTCACTGCGCCCGACCAAGAAATAGTGCGGCGCATAATAAAGCCACAAGTTTTCATTTTATATTTTACGCACAACACTTTTTAATGATTTTTTTTTTTTTACCTTTACAACCAGGCTAGCTGTTTCTCCCTGCATTCAGTCTTCAAACTAAGCTAAGCCAACCAGCTGCTGGCTGTAGCTTAATAACAGATATGAGAGTGGTATTCGATTTTACTCTTGGCAACAAAAGTAAATAAGCATACAGTATTTCCCAAAATGTCAAATTATTCCTTTAATCTGTAATCCGTCTACAGTCCTGACATCTTAAGACAACTGGGGGGAAAAAAGTCAGTATTTAACATATATGGTGACGACAAACCACTGTAGTGACTGAACCTGTCACCAGTTTATGGAAAAGTATTTCAAACACTCAGTTTGGAGTCTTCTGGGTAAAATCCTCTTTGTAACAGGATGGCATGCCTGAAGAAACACAGATAAGAGTGTCGCCAACAAACACTATGAAGAAGACATCACAGGACTACCCACTGACTGACAGGTGACCTCAGGTGTAATGCAAAAAAAAAAAGTCTCTGCCAAAGTGGTCGTTGCAGCAAACAGTTAGTAGCTTAAATGTTTGACTTTCGTGAATCCAAACGTGTTAAAAGGAGGCTCTTATTCTACGTGCAACAGATCTGTTTTTGTGGCCTGTGTCTGTGTGTGATATAGTGTGTGTGCGTGTGAGAGTCAATTTACTGCTAACTGGCACTGTCTCGTGGGACTCGTGTGTCACTATGGCAACAGCTGGAGACAAAGATCAAGGTGGGAGAGAGATAAGAAAGAGGAGACAAGGGGGGGTGAGGGCTGGCACTGTTTCTCTCCATGTTTTTCTTCTTCCAGCTTCTTCGCAGGGAACAACTGTGGCCCCTGGTTGTTGGGGTTTAATATTTTTACATGTGTATTGTATTTGTATACAGTAAATATTTACAGTTTACAGTATATTTACAGTATATTTTGACATTTACCTATAAAACAGTGAACAAATATGAAAAATGTTGCGTGTCACATGTTATCAGAGCCCAGATTGGTGTGTCTAATCAGCAGTCAGACAATTGAAACCGTTTTCAATTTATAATGATAAAAAGGGAACAAAGAAAATCCTCACATTTGGGAATCTGTATTAACAGATATTGGTATTTTCACTTATTTTTACACGTTACACAAGCCACCAGGTTAATCCAGGCTTTCACTTTGTCTTCACTTTTGGAGCTGACTAACTCTAAAGTGCAAATAACCCATAAAATGCAACACTATTTTAAAGCAAATGTTCAATATTTTTGGAAAGCAGAGACAATCAATGACGTTTTCATATCTGTCTGTTAAATATAAGGCTAGAGCTGGTTAGCTTAGCTTAGCACAAAGACTGGAAACGGGGAAACAGCTGGTCTGGCTCTGTCACTAAATAACAAATATCTGCCAGCACCTCTAAAGCTCACTAATTAACATTTTACATCTCTGTTTCATCAGTACAAGAAACCACAGCATAAAAACAATTTGCTGTTTTACGGGGGTTATGCGTCAGACTATTTCAAGGCTCTGAGCAGTTGCCAGGCAACCGGTGGAAAGTACAGGAAGTTACTGGTCACGACCAAGAAAGCGCATGTCCCAGAATGTCGAACTATTCCCCTAATGTAACAGGCTCTTTAACGCAGGTACTCATTCCACTTACAGAGAACATCTGCTGTTGTCAATATTTAAATGTCTAGTCCGCAATACGAAGAGAGGAAAAACACATCTTATATTTGGGGCAATACGATAAAAACCTAAAACAAGACGCTTGAGGTGCTAACAAAATAAAACACCATAATAAAAATCTAAAATCTAAGAATAGAAAGTGAACTAAAACTTGGACCATATTCAAACTCTGCATATACATTGTACAATGATAGAGCCCAAAATGGTACGTGGAGTGCAAGTCTAGTAGATGTTATGTATGAAGTATTTCAAAGTGCTGGACTGGACTAGCATATTCTCATCACGGTTGTATTAGGTAAAGAGACAAAGTGAAGGAGGGAAGAAAAGAGGTGGAAGAGAGATGGAGGGAGGGAGGTGGAAGAAAATAGAGTTTTGTCAGGTACAAGTCAAACAGAAATGAAATCCAATCTGACAATCTCAAATGGAACAAGATCTGCACTCAAATTGCATTTTATACATTCAATGCGTGCGGAGGAGGAGGAGGGGGGAAAGGACATGTGGAGGAGAAGTGGAGGCAGGACGAAGAGAGGAGGGCCGAAGGAATGGAAGGAGAGTCAGAGAGAGGGAGGAATAGAAAGATGGAGGATAGGGTGAAGAGAGGGATAGAAGAAAAGAGAAAAGTGGGAGGTGGGGGAGCAGGTGGGAGGAAGGACAAGGAGACTGCAGGAGGGGGGAAATGAAGATAACAGCTAGTTTCATCTGTCAGACCTTTTTGACAGGGTGGGATGTGTGTGTGTGTGTGTGTGTGTGTGTGTGTGTGTGTGAGTGTGTGTGAGTGCAGACACATGTGTCAGCTCAAGGTCTTACACTTTCCCTCTCTCTCTTCCATTAAACAGAGTAAACACACTTTGGCACCACATGTTGACTCAAAGACTTCCAAAATGGACTGATGGAGAGAGGAGGAGGAGGAGGAGGAGGTGTGTCTGTGTGTGGGGGTGGGGGGGCACTGATTTATTTCCTTTGCTGCACTTCCTCTTAGTAAATGTATACACACACACAAAAGATATACCATAAATACAGTATATTCATATGATATGTGTGTATTCTTATTGCCTTGCTGAGCAAGTTCTCAAGATCTGTCTGACAGGGAAAGAAACAGTTTAGATCAGACAGTTTATCCAGATGATCTAAAACGATCAGTTGATCAGCTGTCCTGCAGGTTGAGCTGTTCTGTGGTACGACAAAAATTCCCCTTGACCGACACTCTGGTCCATGTAAAGGTCAAGGTATCTTGGAAAACAATGGCTGGACATCCAGGAAATGTAACAAGCAGATGAACCTACTGTAAGACTGTGACTCAGAAGCAGACAAGGGTCAACACCAGGTAGACAGTCAGATCAGGCAAACAAATCCAACAAGGAGTTAGGCTAAGAAACAGGTGAACACAGAACAAGTCACGACTTCAGCCAGATCCTAGACACTTTGTGAGCTTCCCCCTCGTACCACTCTCATGACAAAAAGCTAACTTTGCAAACAGAATGATCTCTTGAACAATCAACATTGAAAGCTGCAGTAGCTGTTGCTAACAGCAGTTAACATAATGTAATGTTGATTGTAGACATGTTAACTTAAGAGTCGTTATTTCTATAAGACGGCTAAACCAACGTCTGCACAGCTGTGTCAACCTCAACCCCACTTTTTCTGGCTCTGGCACAGGAAGGCGACGTCCCCATTCTTAATCCCGCCTACAAGGCTCTGGTTGGCTCAGTTGTTTTTCCATTAATGAGCACAACAGCAGACGTCTTTGAATCTAAATGCAACATCATTATGACAATCGTTAATAACCAGCCCACTGGCACCCAAAAGGCGTACAAATAACACGGGTTTACAATGTGAAAAGACGTGCAATGTGAACGCCAAAGTCAAATTGTGCGTGCATATCATACCCCTGTTTTGCGTGCAGTACATACGCCCGTCATCTAACCCCCCGTGACGTAATCGCAAAGTCGCTCTTGGAGGTGGGTGGGGGCGTGGGTCAAACAAACACAGGAATTTCACCCAGGAGACCGCAGTTCGTGTCCCGTGTGAAACCAAAAGTCAATGGTATGTTTTTTGTTGTTACAACATTGTTACGTAACGTACGTAATTTACTTAATTTCTGTTACATACATTAGTTTACTGACGTAAGTTACGTTATTTACACCCAAACCATGATGTTTTCCTAAACCTAACAAAGTTGTTTTCGTGCCTAAACCTAACCGCGTGGTATTTAGACGCATCCGTTCTCCACAGAAGTGAATGGTAAGGATTGGCGTTATCACCTGCACGCAACAAAAGTTAACTTTGGCGTATGCACTGCACGCTATTTAAAGTGTAAAAGTCGTGTTATTTGTACGCATATTGGAGAGACCGGGTTGTAATAACACCACTTGAACACAAGCCTGTCAAACATCTCTACTGCCTACATCAACTCACACACACACCCAGAAACAGCATCATCAGACATCAGCGGCGCTGCCAGGAACCATCAACCTCATGCAGAGACAGTTAAAGAGCCCCCGACAACAGACTGAGCTGAACAACAGCTCTGTGAAAAGAGGGATGATGACAGGATGGATGGATGACAGACAGAGAAGACAGAAAGAGAAGAGATAGAGAAACGCAGGGAGAGTAAACACTGAGCAGAAAGGGGTTAGAGAGAGATAAGAACATTTTTACTGAGCAAACGGCTCCGAATTCGGCAAAGTAAACAATGATTATTTAGAGTGAGCTGAACGGATCAAACAGTAAAATAACATGAACTACTCTACTCACTTTCACTTCATCAAATACAGACTGATTCTGTGTTTCTTCTACACACACAAACACACACACACACAGTTTTACCAAGCAAATACAGATTAATTTAATCATTCGAAAAGCAAATTTATGAAATGTATGAAACACAAAAACATCAAGCTCTTCTTTTTCTGATCCTATTTGTTTCGACCTTCACCACTAGACATGGATGGATGGAGAGATGGAGTCAAATGGAGACACACACACAACTGTCTGTATGTGTATATATATGTGTGTGTGTATATATATATATATATATATGTATATATATCTAATCGTAATCTAAATTTGACCTTAACCCTAAAACCAAGAAAAAGCAAGGACCAAAGAAAATGTCCCCACTTTATAAAAATGTCCTCACTTTACAATCGTTGCTCTTAGAAACAAAGTGGTCATACTAACTTTCAAAAAAATGTTGTTACTGTTTTAAAATGTTCTCACTTTCCACAAATGTCCTTGATTTCCCAAACTGTATTCACTTTCTGAAAATGTTACTTTCTTTTAAATGCCTTCACTTTCTAAAGATGTCCTCACATTTTGAAAATGTCCTCACTTTCCAAAAATGTCCACTATTTAAAAATCACTTTCTAAATTTGTCCTCACTTTACCAAAAGGTCCTTACTTTCTAATACTCACTGTCCTCAATTTGCAAAAAATTCCCAGAAGTGTCAGCACTTTCCAAACACATTTGCCCTTTTAAAAAATGTCTGAACTTTCAAAGAGGTCCTCTTTTTGCAAAATGACCAGGCTTTCAGACCAGACATTTTACTCAAACTTGAGATCCAACATTCAAACAGGTCCTCTCAAAGATACAAGTAAAAGCGCACACACCTTAAAACATGAGAATCACTGTCAGGAAAAGTAAGGAAAGTCTCTTGTAGACTGTCACACACTCTCCAACAGCAAGACATGAACAACCCACAAAGTTACGTGTGCACATACACACCAAGGTGACAAAGAACCACCCACACACATCCAGACACCAAAGACAAACATGAACGTCACCTCCTCCTCCTCTGTCCCTTTTAAATCCAAGAGAAAACGGAGAGATAAAAGACGAGTGAATCATACATGTGAGTGCCTGTGTATCGTCACTGACGCAGTGAACTGAAATAACAGACAAGGACGTGGACTGACAGGTCACATGAACACGGAGGAGGAGGATACTCCAACAAACATACAGGACTTCTCAGACGTGTGAAACATGATCTAGGTGAAGAAAAATAAAACGCTATTCACGCAAAGAGAAGGCCAAGGCCATGATTCCCACAATGGCCGCCGATTGGAAGAACGGTAACGGAAGAATACGAGGACACGGGTCTTGTCATGGTGGTCACCACCATGTGAATTTATTTCCATACCTCTTGCTGTCTATCAGTTATGATAACATAGTACTCACCAAACCAAAGTAACTGCTGAGATCTTGGATGGCTGCGACACTGCTAAAGCGGTCGTCCAAATACATTCGACAGACTGGGGGTTTGACTGCTTGTATTTGTTTCCTCGGACCTACTTTTGCGATAGTACATTCTCACTGTAACGCTAGGGGCACACAGGAGGCGGACGCGCCGCAAAGCGCCGCAATATGATGATTCTCGCAGCGCATTTCTCCGCGCCGGTCAAGCGACTCTGCCCCTCTGCTCTTTTGTAACCACACGGAGAGGGGATCTTTAAGTAATAACCTCATGAATCTATTAATTAAAGCTTTTCATGTGTTGGATAACACTGTGTCGAGCGCCTATAGTAATGTGTTTTTATCGTGGTAAATGAATGGCCACAGTACAAGTGTACGTTCTCAGTGTTGTGTAGTTATGTCTGTCGCTTCAATGATATACAATTGACATATTACAACCATAATAACGTGTTTGTTACCGTGAGCCGACCCTGAGCGCACCATGTGCGAACAGCCCAATTGGTTAACATGGGCGCCAAAAGGAAGCGGGCAGGGCTTCGGGGCGATTCCGCCTCCTGTGTGTCCCCGGCGTAACTGATAGTATCAATGGCACAATAAGTCTGACGCCACTACACACAGGACAACATCATTTGTCTGTGCCTTCTAAAACCATTACAAATCAACATTGGAAAAATAAATCTGACAATGCTATGGTTATGGTTTGGTTAGGTTTAGGCACAAAAACGACTTGGTAAGGTTTAGGGAAAGGTTTTGTTTAAAATTTCTTCTTCGGTAAGGTTAGGGGACCTTGATTGTTAATGGTTACAACAGTAAACACGTTGTTAAGGTTCGGGAAAGACCGTGGTCACGTTTAAAAGAAACCAACATTGACTGTCAATAGGAAATGGAAAACAAACAGCAGTCTCTCGTGTTAAAATCCAATATTTTGTTGACCCATCCATCCACCCCGACCTCCCCCCCTCTGCAGACTTTGTGGCTGTATAATAATGTCACTCCATTTCCTCCCTTGCTCCAGACGTCCAACGTCAGACTTTAATATGAGACGATGCTGTTTGGAAAACAACGACGAATTCGTCTATGTGTCGTTCTAAGAGGATTTGCTATGCGCTTACATCTTACTTGTGGCACTTGTGTCAGGTGGAACATTAAACTGAGCATCGCAACACTTATTCTAACTAGTTTTCTCCAACCATATACCCCCTCATATATATCTATAAGTTTAGCTGTCAAAAAACAACATGTCATTTTAAATATGTACCTAAATTAATCAAACAATAAAACACGATTTGTATTTGAACCCCACCTTCAAAAACAAACCAAAACGAATCTGCTGTTAAGATTCTGTGTTTTTGCATCTGTTCAGAGTGCAATAACGAATAATCGAATAATGTTTTCGTATTTGTTTACACACCTAATATATATATAATATCCTATAAAAATACATTTAAACAAACAGCTTTGGTTATCTCTCTGTATCTGCGCTAAGAGGGACTTGAGATGAATTACTAGTCCAGTAAAAACTATCTTGGGCAACTCAGAAAACAGGAGAACCAGAGTGCATCTTTGCTTTACAAACATTATGACTAAGGACAGGTGGTTTAAGCAGTGAATGAGCAGTAAGACCAGAAAGAAATCTAACTTTAACATCTAAACCTCTTCTAAAAGATCATTATCTTTGTCTCTGTCAGGCTGGTTTTCTATGGTGACGAGAAAATTATCAGAGCACTAAAGCTCTGACAATTGACATTTTAAAGAGTGGTTGCTTGTAATGTTGGCAATCGAGGAAGTGTAGCTTTTTTCTCTCACGTCACCCAGGATAAAAGCATCGTCAGACAAACGCAGAGAGAGGTGCCAAAGAGCTTGAACTGACACACAGGCTTGTACTCGCTTGTTCCTGTTTGTGTGAGTGTGTGCTTGTGTGAAACTAAATAATCTCCCGCTCAGCGCTGAGTAACACCTCCCACTGACAGCAATCACACTGTAAATGTACACTGTGCACTTTTTTTACTTAATGGTGTTTTGGATGAAAGTGTCTATTAAATGACGTGGCATACTGTACATCTTCCACACTTCTGATATTTACTTGTGTGATTCACAGTATGAAAGCAAAAATGAACAATTCAGTTTAAAAAGCTGACAGGAAGTCGAATCACTCATGCCTGTTTAGTGATAATTGTAAATTGTAAGTGTCTTTTTTATCAAGAGATGAACACTTAATTAAGAATAAACTGAGTTTTGTTGTTGTTTTTCTTCTTTTTTTTCTGGTTTGTCTATCAGAGCATTAGACAGATATCAATCAAGCACAGTCTGATCACACCCACACAGTCCTTAAACAAGGCCTAATCAGGCAAAATAAGTGTGGTACAGTAACCCAGGGTGCCTTCACACCTGTAGTTCGGTGGGCTCGGTACAATTCGGGGGTGCATTTTTCATGTGGTCCGGTTACCGTTCACACTGTACTTTGTCAAGCGCACCAAACATTGTAAATAAATGTCACACAATCGAAACGGTCGCTCGTCTATTGGACAAAATATCTGAGTGAAACTCAGAAATAAAGGAGCAACACCAAATTTATGCGGCCTTCGGTTTTACTTTGGTTTTTCCATCAATCAAATGCTTTACAAGAAGGCGAACAATATGAGCAGCTGACGAGACAGCGAGCTGTTGAACATTTCATGCTGCGAATGAGACAGTACCCTGATGAGAGAGAGGGATTATGATGTGTTGTCCTTGTTACACAGACGACGAGCGAGGTGTGGTCATAATAAGTTATGAATTTTAAAGTTATCATCCGCAACGCACTGTTTTTGGTTCACTTCCTATATTTGGGTCGCATCGCGTTCTCACCTGTAGCGAACCGAACTCCGGTGCACTTGGAAGCGAACCGAGACCCCCGTTTTCAGGCGGACC